>JAFMSR010002391.1:0-24976 GCA_022818135.1 Saxidomus purpurata
TATACTTGTTGAAAATATGTCTTATTCCAGAATAACACTTTGGAAAAGCAATCATATGGTAGTTTAACATGTTCACATTACTGTGGTGTTTCTTAACTTTATTCAGAATATTGTCAGAAATAGAGAAATTTCATAAAAGTTGTACCTTTTTAAATTCAGTAATGTTCTGCTAGATGTGAATATTATTAAAGTTTTTGTTTCTAGTTTCTTTTCCTATTACAATGTAATAGCTGCTAATGCAGAAAGAAGATGCCAACAGGCTGTTTCTGCTCTGTATTTATACACTTCTGAGATGTACCATGTGATTGTCTTGTCCAATCAAAATGCTAGTTTAACAGTGACGAACAAATTTAGTTATACTTATAGATCATGGGGAGCTCAAAGCTGTTTTCTTAATTAAACTCATCCAGCTACATTCTGCACTAAAAATAGTGACATAATACAAGAAACTCATAAATGGCGCCCTGCCTTTTCAGCATAATGTAGGCATACAAGACAAAAATCCCTCTATTCTTATGTGAAAACATAAAAGTAGTTACATAATGAATACAAAACAATACAGTAAACAGCCTAACAACATTACCTGAAGGGGTTCTTTCTTAATATTTTTACATGAATAATGCTCTCTGAAAATTTTAAGTAGAAAAACTCAAGATTCACAAATGGCCACCGTCATTTTTGACGGAAAAAGTAGTCCTCATCTTCCTGACCTAAATAAACTTATGAATGAATCACACACTGAAACAAATATTTCGACAATTCCCAGGTCACGTTCCCCTATATTGACAATAAACAACCGTCCAGTGAACAGAAATGCAGAGAACACTATCTCTGTTGCTGATAATTTTATACCTCTAACTAACAACAATAAGAAAGAACATTATACGTATACAGGTGGACTAATTAGTGTTAATTAACAATTGGATTTAAACGCTTTTTATCTTTGACTGTGTCCACCAAGCTAACTTAGACTGCATATAAAAGGTATGTTCAAATATTTTACAATTTTATAAAGCACTTTTACCTTACACTTCGATAGTTTTGAGCAAAATCCATGCATTTCGGGTCTGTTTTGCACTTTTTACCGTTGAATCCTCTGCATTCAACTTGCATTACTTTCACCCGCATCGGTGTCTGAAACAACCGACTAGCTACGGTCATGCAGGACAGAAGTGAGCATTCCGTAATAGTATTCGATTCTTCAGAAGTTGGTAACAACCATGTGAAATACACGAATCTGTTATACTGACTTGGGTTTTGTTTACTAAATCAGCCATTTTTCTTCGGAGCCTTTTCGTTACGTTAGTCGGAATAGTATCGTTAAATTGGAGCCAGTACGTTTTGCCGATACAGCGTGATAATTTCGCATCGCCTCTCTGTGTCTCATAACTTCATGTACAGCGTTGGTATAACTCATGGCCCAATCCAACTTATATAAATTAACTCTCTCCCTCTCTCCCTCTCTCTCTCTCTCTCTCTCTCTGCTCGAGATTTATTCCATGAGAACAACTAATCTAAGTTGTAAGTACGTTCAAGAATAAACAAGACAAATTTTGATGCAAAGCATCAAAGGCGCTGCGCATGTTTTTGAAACATGATTTAAAGGAATCAGTGTCATTTTAGAATATCAGTAAACAACCTATCAACGGGAAAAACCAAATACATTATGTTATATGTAACTGTTATCATAATAAGTAAAAAAACCACATTTACTACAGTTTAACCAAAAAATAAACGAATCATAAAACAACCTTCCGTATAATGGTACGATAACGCCCATTAAACAAGGCTACAGCTCGTGGTCAGTAGACGCTTTTCGACGCAGACGAAACCCACGTGATTTATTTTGTCTTTACTATTGGTCAGTTGTTACCGATGCTTTACATAACTTTCATTGAGACCCCATGTATCGCATAGTTAGGTGAACGGTCTTATTTATAATGCCTACATTTTACTTTAGTATGTAGTAATTAAAATGGGTTTTCATTAATTATTCACGTTGACAACATATGTATTTAAACTTCAAAATGTTTAGAGAAAGCAAAACAACTATCGAGACGTTTTTTCTGAACTTTGATGAATCTGGCCGTAGGGTCCGTAAACAAAGCAATAAAAAAACCGTAACCTTCAAGTTTGTGGAAAAGTTATTAAATATCCTATGAATATGTCAAAAGTTTTGAATTAACGGTCGAAGACGTATGCATCTGGTATAGTATTGTTTGTAATCAGTTAATACTATTTATTTATTCATTATAGGGAGTTTGTTCAAACATAATACGTAGTTTTTAATTACAATAATAATGTTGGCTGCTCCCTATTCGATTATGCAACCCCATGGTACAAAATTAAAACCTATTCAATACTGGCACTGTGCTTCCGCACAGCGCCAATAAATTAGTATAAACACACTAAACTAAAATATGATTAAACTGCCGATCGATGTGTTAATATCTGTGTACTCCCAAACATAACGTGCTTTGTAGTTAAAACGAAAAAATAAACGTGTTGGTCAAATGGTTTGACACATACGACTTCGAAAGTTTCCAAACTACTATATGTTAGTTCGTTTTCTCCCCATTAGTAGTTGCACGCAGCGTCTGTCAACAAGTTGAAATTAATCTGAAGAAAAAACAGATAAGGATTTTATATAAACAACATACTAGAAACAGCAATTAAAACACCTTAAAGCAGTTTCCGGTAAAAAAAATAGTATCCAAAACGATACACATTTGTACTTCAGCATAAAATGTAAAATTAATGGCTAGAATCAACAACACAAATAAAAAATAATCTACTTTGTAAAGCTTTATAATTGGGTAGCGTACAACTTCAAAAATTGAGATACACTTTACAGGAATTTATATTGGAACCTTTTTATTGAATGATTCGTTTTAAAACATGTTAATTTCAGACAGTTCGAAGAACCTTGTTTTTTTTCACCAAAATCTGAGAGCGAGCAGCTTTATGTATTGATTTGATTGCAAGCCTATTATAATGAGTTAAAAAGGATGAAACAGGCAACGCAAATCCGACCATCGGCTTACTATCACTCAAACTAAATAAAATATCAGCTAAACTGTACAGCTTACGGGTAGAGTCAAAAACAAAAATGTCTATGCCACTATCACCTTTGTTTTGACTTTCTCATACCCAAAACGAAATGGGTCGTTTAGTGGCCATAATACGATTAAGCACATTCTATCTTTAAATGGGAACCGTTTATTCCAACTAACTACCAGTACAATGTATAACGACAGATTGATTTGCCGAAATGTATAAGCTTTATACCACCTATTCTCCAACAGCAAGATCTACAAAACAATTTATTTCACGATTTGAACCACCGCATTACGGAATTCCGTTAGGGCCATCGCCTATGAATGAAATAATCTGAAACGCGAAAACACGAAATCACGAAAGTACGATGACGAAAACGCGAAAGTACGATGGCGAAATCACGAAAGTACGATGACGAAAACGCGAAAACACGAGGACGAAAACTCGAAAGTACGATGACGAAAACGCGAAAACACGAAATCTCGAAAGTACGATGACGAGAACGCGAAAGTACGATGATGAAAACACGAAAGTACGATGACGAAAACGCGAAAACACGATGATGAAAATGCGATACAATTTAACTCTTGTATTATCCCCCTTAGTTTATATTATAAAAAATATGCTCAAGTCATATCTTTAAGACTACTGCAAGGATTCACTTGTTTGGTTTTGTTAATATTGCTTTGCGCATGCGTACCGGAAGGCGAAAGTACGATGACGAAAACGCGAAAGTACGATGACGAAAACGCGAAAACACGATGACGAAAACTCGAAAACACGATGACGAAAACTCGAAAGTACGATGACGAAAACGCGAAAGTACGATGACGAAAACGCGAAAACACGATGACGAAAACTCGAAAACACGATGACGAAAACGCGAAAGTACGATGGCGAAAACTCGAAAACACGATGACGAAAACTCGAAAGTACGATGACGAAAACGCGAAAACACGATGACGAAAACGCGAAAGTACGATGACGAAAACGCGAAAACACGATGACGAAAACTCGAAAACACGATGACGAAAACGCGAAAATGCGAAAGTACGATGACGAAAACACGAAACCGCGAAAGTACGATGACGAAAACGCGAAGGTACGATGATGAAAACGCGAAATTGTATCGCGTTTTCATCATCGTGTTTTCGCGTTTTCGCGTTTTCGTCATCGTACTTTCGCAATTTCGTCATCGTAGCTTCGCGTTTTCGTCATCGTACTTTCGCGTTTTCGCGTTTCAGATTATTTTATTCAAAGGCGAATATGAAGATGGCCCTAACGGAATTCCGTACCGCATATATTAAGAAACAACAAGTCGTTTATAATTAGTTACCATGTACAATGTACCTGTAAAAGTATTAGTTCAATGACTACACATGGAAATGCCTGCTCTTAACATTTTACTTAAGCAGACTATTGCTTAAAGTCGAAATCATCAATGTTTACCTTACGGTACATACACAAGTAGAAAAATAGACATAGTTATAACATTTGTATGTATATTACAGGTGTATCAGAAATATGACTGGGAGGTTGACAGACAAAGACATGGACCAGCTGGAACAATGGATTGGTACAGGTCCTAAAACATTCACACTTCTCTACGCTATAACAAGAGATGGGTGTAACGCTACAACTTTCCACCAGAAATGTGACAACCAGGGACCTACAGTCACTGTGCTGTATAATCCACAAGGATCTGTGTATGGTGGGTATGCTCCTGTCAGTTGGAACAACACTAATCAGTGGACGAACAACACCACAGCATTCCTGTACCAGCTACAGTTTAACGGCAACCATAAATCAGTCAAGTTTTCCTTAAAACAAAATGGATACTCGAACGCATTGTATAACAATTCATCATACGGACCGACATTTGGTGGTGGCCATGACCTACATACATTCCAAAATACAGTAAACAGCTCGGTACCTACTTTACTCTAAATGGCTATTTGGGTTTTGGAACCAGTTACGACAATCAAGGTATACAAACAGATCACAACGGCAACATGAACGTCACCGACCTCGAAGTGTATAAAGTTGCTGGTAATTTCTTTATTAATTTTCTGTATTTCAACACTAAAAGTTTTGTATTTACATGTATTCTTACAAAGCTTCTAGATTCTATTGTTTCCGAATCATGTATCTGCCCTAAGCCTACATAATATGTATGTACTTATGATGATTAAATCTACAAAACTAATACAATGCCAGTAGTAGAACATGTACTTTTACACGCATTAAAATATTTTTCAGATGGCAAAAGAAAGTCTTCTCCAGATATGAAACCGTGGCGGAAAACAAAGGACTGGAGTGAAAAGGTTTGTTATCAAATTCTTTTTAGACAGAAGCTATTTTGCTTTAACTATAACGGTATTGGTTAGAATGCGCACATATATTTTTTGGTCATTACGCCATTCACAATATTACGAATTAACGTGCATATAAAAATAAACATAAAAAAGATGAAAAGTTTGAGTACACATTACCTCTAATTTAATAAATCTCTCAGTAATTCAATAGAGGACAGGTCATATCTGTTAAGAGTGCGCTGTTATTAAAGAGGTGTGTATTTATCATGTTAATATACCGGTATTAGAGGAGCACTCAAATTTATGAGAGCTCTGCTAATAGTTATTGCGAGGTTAAATTAGATAGATCTCTTTCTGATCTAATCGGAATCAGAATGAAGTATATTTAGACAAACTGCGTGCTAGAACACAAAGAGAGAAAGGTCTCTAATGAAAATAACGGACGCTGTGTTTTAAATTAAAGGTCGGTACAAGATCTATGGAATTATTAGATAGATAAAGGTGTTAGTGAATGGCATGGTTGTCGAGTGGTTAACACTCTGGCCGGACTACCAATCCGGAGGTCCCCGCCGGGGCACTGAAAATTTCAGAAACGCTGTTCAGTGTTTCCCACCCATCTATAGGTGAACTGGTTAGAAATCCAGATGTAGTATTGTGTGTTTCGGTGCTGTATATACAGGGCACGTAAAAGAACAAAAGTGTCTCTTCGTAAAAGAGCTAGGGTCTGGTACCGGGTTCCTTTGTCTCTTCAACCTGCGCCTATCAGGGGTCTTGGGAAATCAACCTGAGGAGAAATCCTACGGTCGGCCAGGGCTATAGATAAAAGAATGTATAAGGATATAACATTTCAATCATGTTGCCACATATATTATGATTTGTGCAGCCACGGTGTTAGCTGCATGATTACAGTCACCCTCAAAAAGCTTCTTTTCATATGAATGTTATAAGAACAATTTATGCAATTGTTTTCCGATATAAAAATGTTGTTAATCAGTTGTTTGTAATATATTTCAAAGTACATCATAACGATGATATGACTGAGTTCCGTCACGTTATTTGGAGCAAAAATGGTATCTTCCCCGTGTTCACCGGAGAATGTGAAATAGACTTCACCATTCGGTATTAACACCATGATGATAATGCACATACTGGTAATTAATTAAAATAGAAACCTGTTTTATAAACACATTTCATAGACTGAATTACCCTATAAATTTTTTATGTACTCACTTCCTGTATTACTTCTAGTTCTTAGACGAGCTCACAGAAGATATTGTAGCTTTCAAACCTGTAGAAGATTTGAAAGTAAAAAATGCCCGTATCCTGATGATCGGTCCAGTTGGAGCAGGAAAGTCCAGTTTTTACAACACGATCAATTCAATTCTGCGGGGTCATATTACTCAGAGGGCGGATAGTGGCAGCGCAGAACAAAGTCTTACAACGACCGTAGGTTTTTATGAAAATGTATTCAGTATTTGTACAAATAAATGATTTGTTGAATTTTGTGTAATTTTAAGTATCCACATGGTTTATTTATGTCGAGTTTAGTTATTCTCCATCAACAATTCCATCAATCAACGATATGCAATTGATGAGCACCGCTCTCATGTGTTTGGAAACACGTTGCTCTAAAATTTAAAGACCTGTATTTTTAAATCAACTTTACTGTATGATTTCAAATAGTGACGTTTCTCTTTTTCATTATATACAGTACACGCCTTACAAGCTGAAAGTTCGATCTGGGGCAACACTTAACTTCCGGTTGTGCGATACACGTGGTCTTGAAGAGTCACAAGGCTTAGACGTAATGGAGTGCAATTACCTCCAGGTATTATACCTACTTTATGCTTCATCAGGGTGTATTTCATTATGCAGAAAGTAAATGTAATTAAATCAAACATTAGATAATATTAAATACCTGTACACTTTAATTAATCGGCCACCTCACGTGCGTTGAAGGGTAATATTGTTAGGAATAATCGGACGAAAATAAGCAAATAAATGTACAATACAGCAGTACTATGGATATTCTAGTATCGCATATGTGTAAAATGTAATATGTAAAAATCAGGCATTCCAAAAACATTAATGTGAATTAAATGATTACCATCTAGTTTAATCCATCCAAACCAATCAGCCCCAAAAGCATGGGGTTTAAAGCCATTCCGACAGCAGATGATATTATCCAGTGTGCAGTATTTGTGATAGACGCTACAACGCTTGAAGTGATGTCCACAAAACTCATAGAGAAAATGAAGAACTTTCAGAGCTTAATGAAGCAGAAAGGTAGTTTAAATTTTTAATACTTGAGTACAATGAATCTAATGTTAAAGAAAAATCCAATTTACATTTGGATTTTGTGTGGGTTGATACTACAGTAACACTGAACTCAGTGCTTGGACAGAATTGACCTTAACAAACTAAGACTGATATGGGTATGCTATTACCAGTACACAGCTAGAATTGCCACATATAAAAAACATGTTCTCATACACATGTTTCTCAGAACATATGAAAAACATATGTTTTTCTTATGGAAAACATATGTTAGTTCACACATATGTAAAACATATGGGGCAATTCTACCTGTGTACATCAATGATTTATATGCTAGTATTAAAAGTATTTTATTCGTAAATGTTTATCTGCCTTGGATTTAGAGTCTCTATGGAATCTGAAATGTTCTTTAGAAATTGAGTTATTAGGTGAGTTTTTTCTGTTAAATAACAATAACAGGGGCGTGTTTTCTTTCTTTTTAAACAGGGATTCCACAGGTTATTGTTTTAACAAAGATAGATAAGCTTTGCAAAGATGTCCAAGCGGATATTTCGTTCGCCTACACGAGCAAAACTGTTGAGCAACACGTTGACAAAGCGTCGCAGTTGCTAGGGCTACCGCGTGGTAATGTTCTTCCGGTTAAGAACTACGAGAACGAATTAGAACTTGATGAGAATGTCAGTATTCTTGCCCTGTTGTCACTACGGCAAATACTGTACCTTGCAGAAGGCTTCATGGAAAATATGATAGAGAAAAGAAATGACGAACAAGAAGAGGCCGAAAATCTTAAGCTTGAAAATTAAATTTCTGACTTAACTGTTAATAGACAGAGTGATAAAGATAATTAATGCACACCATATGCCTACCTAGGATCTGTTAAAATTGTGCGTTATTGACAAAATTATTAATTACCTCCGGGCGAGAATATAGTTACAATAATAAATATTTCTAATATAGCATTTTTATGCAAATAATTTGACCAGATTTATTGTAGACGATTTTGTTGTGTATTAACAATGGTTTTAATTTTGGTTTTACTTTTGCAATAAATAGAAGGAAATTCGTATCAGGATGTTTTCCAATAACAAATGGTAACCATCTCTAATTTTGTAAGTTCGTTATCGCACAATTGTAAATTAATAAATAAAATTCACTGACGTTTAGCTGCCCAAGGGCCGTATTTCAGAAGCATCTTATTAAGTGATTTCCTAAATTACACACCTACTCTTTTGTTTGGCATGGGTCCATATATTTTGGAAAGACCGACAGTAACAAAGGAAAGCTCGTGCGCAGGTCTATCTGTGCTTTGCAGGTCTGGTATTTCTCTTGCCAGACCTGTCCACGTGCACAGATTGACCTGCGCACGTGCATAAAATTACTTCTGAAAGAAATGGGTCATTTTATAACACAATCGTAGGTCTCGAAAAAAAACAAAAACAGAAAACAGAAACTAAACACAATCGATCCAGTGCATTTTCTTTTTATTTTTTCGATACCACAAATTCTAGTATTCTAGGTATATTTTTAAAAAAAGCCACACAATTCTCGATGTAAACGATACTGCTAGACGTTTTCAAAATCAAAGGGCCGTAACTTAATTAGCTGATAGCAAGACGTTGCCGATATGCATTAAAAGAGTAAAGTTTCATAGATTTCCGGCAAGTGGTTACTTAAAATTTGTTATATCCATTTCTGAATAAAAACCTGAGCGCAACATGCCGACGATATCCGAAAAATACGCTCAGTACCGACCACTACTTTGAAGTTAAATTTGCACGAACGGACACACTGACAGACATACAGCGCGACTCAAGGATACTCCCTGTTAAACTTCGTTACGAGGGTATAAAAACTGAAATACATGTATATATTTTCATGTAAATACCGTACAAATATTTCAAGTGTTATTTCACGGACACTCATGTATAACAGATGAAAATAATATATCTAAAAATACATGTACGTATTCTGCATTAGAAACATTTCATCTGCCTCCTGTTCTTAAAAAGTATCCAGAGCCTGTGATAAAATCTTGTAAGAATCGTACTCCAATTCAACAATGTAACTAAATTCAGACATGTTACTAGCAAGACTTGTTGGTGGTGTGTAAGCGAGATATCGACCTCGTACGGCGGCCTTTCTGTGTAGAAAAAACCTTTTACCCGGTCTATATCCCATACATAAATTTTTTTAAAAAAAAAATTTTTTCCCCCCCCCCCTTTATTTTAATAATTTTTTTTTCCCCCCCCCCCCCTCCATGCAAAACTTCCGTTTCCGATCAATAATAAGATGACATAAACAGCGCAGTAATTTCTAAAACAAGAGTCCCTGAAAAACTATGTAATGGAGCCCGTAAGCTATGAACTTTTCTGCAATCGTTCAAAGCTGTCTGTTCTGTGTTAAATTTTGTAATATACGGTGGAGTCTTTTATTTTATGTTTTCCAGTGAATTATGGGTTTTCTCAGTGAAATAAAAGTGATACTCCAAAGTTTTGAAACAGTGGATTACCATTTTTATTTTTCACTGTTTTTGCAATCTTAAACCCGGATTAGCGTCAAAAAGTATACCGAGCGTAATTAATGCTGGAAACCATACGACGATGACGTCGTTAAAATTACGTCATTTGCGCTCTGTTTTCTAACGACGTTTCCCGCGATTTTGATATTTTATAGAAACAAACTCAATATAAGTAGAGTTTCAACCATAAAATAAACAGAAAAATTGTTGGTGTCGGTGTAATATCACGTTTCACTCGTGAACACCAAAAGATGTTATTTTCACTCGTGGTTGTGCCACTCGTGAAAATATCATTTTTGGTGCCCACTCGGTGAAATTATAACGTGATCTTACACCGAAACCAACAATTATTCTCTATATCGTATGTTCTCTTCAAACATAAGCTTGGTCTGGTCTACCTTGCACTAATGTTTGCTAGGTCAGTTTCACAGTTGTTGTCAGCACATTTCTACGGTCTTTGAAATGTGGCCATTGGGACTTTCAGTCCCCAGGCAAAAAATAACATGCAGTATCGTATGAATATACACAGTCATCGGCATAAAGGGGTTTGCTCTGACGTCATTTCGGGGATCCAGATCAATGGCATTTGTTTAGCCAAAAGAAATCTGCCACTTCGTGCAATTTTTGTTTTATCAACCATATTTCAGTCATTTTACAGGCGGACATTTTAAGTATATAACTAAACGTCGTTCCTAGGATAGTTGTCAGTTGAAGTGGCTTAACATAATTCCTAGAAAATTAAGTCATCAATGAAGGCGGTTGAATTTGCAGTCTATTCTTACAGGATGCGCGTACTACGTTACTTTTTTGGTAAGAAGGGGCACAGAACAATGGCGGATTTCGTCGATTCGGGCAGCACTTTCCTTCATAACTTTCTTTTCATCTATGGAAATAAACAAAAAGGCACACGAGAGCCGTCTCACTTGGAAAACAAATCCCCTATTACAAGTTTTGTGTTTCTAAATGTCCTTTATCTCTTTAAAAGTGCAACGGCGCATTTGGTGAACACAAACAGATGTTGGTAAGCGCGGATTCGGATCTTCAAAATCATCAAATAATCAACTATAAATTTATACAAAATGACCGCTTTGCAAACCATCAGATGCCAGAGTATGGTCAACTAAGATTTCAACAAAAACCATTACGAAAACTGCTTATTCTGTTGTGATACGGCTCGATAAATGAATATGCTAAGCCGGGGTTCTGTTTTAAAATTGCTAATAAGGGGTTCGATTCTTAATTATTTTCTTGTCAACTATTATATGGCATAAGAAATAAAGCGCCTCTGTATTTGAATACAAAACTGATTCGCCAGACATTATAATAATACTTTCTAATGTATTACTGAAAAATGAAGAGACTCGTAAATAACGTCACTTTTTCTGCAATATAAGCCATATGTATGAAATTTTGCGAAAATTTGTTGTACATGTATGTGCGTGACTTTTTTGTGACGTAAATATCTAACATAGATACCACAGCAGCTTGTGAAAAGGATTCGTTGGCTAAAGCTTGTTTCAACAAGGCAGTCTGAAAGACAGCTTTATCCCTCGCCACAAATAGGAACAATGAAGGTCTTACTATTTCTGAATGTAGTTTTCTCAGAGGTGCATATAGTGGATTTCTAAAAGGCAAATACAGTTACTGACTCGTGAAAGTGGTCAAAGAAAAGGCCTCTGTAAAGTACGGATGTGTAGTTTTTGTGAGCGTACATATTCAAATCTTTGAGCTTAAGTTGTGGCATTGACCTTGATTCGGTGGCGATATTATCGGTTTTGCACATTAACTTAATATCTGACATGAGTTCCATCAAAATCCTTCAAGGAGTAAGCTAGCGTGACCGGATCAAGAGTTCTGCACATCGTCTTGATGAGGAAAATATCTAACCGGAGTTTCATCCCGAAATCCTTCAGAACGGAAGTAAATGTTACGGATAGATGGCATGCCCATTCCTATATCCCCCTCCCGCGTCGCGGCAAGGAACAACAAATATCGTCAACTAGTTGTCAATCGGCTTACAAGATTTAAAGAATGTATCGCACATTATAAGCGTGTAAGAAAAAGGTCAGTAGTTACGATAGCCTTAATAACGTCTATCGCGGTCATTTTTGACGAGCATTCACGCATCACCAGCAAGGAGCTGACAATTACAACAATTAATGATTCGTTGTTGTAGGGAATGAGTTATCTTTATACAAAATAGCTAAACTGGAAAACAAAATTTAATGTTACAGGTCATCCGTCACGTTTTACCGCTTTGAACGTTCACATGACGACGTCACGAACGTTACCCGACTGCTCCAGGGTAGCAGAGATGTACATTTTCAATAATGCAAAACTCTTATTTTCATATCAACATGAACTTCGGTACATACATCCAGGATACATTGTTTTTTTGTGTTGTATAAAAATGGAAGAAATAGACAAAATAGTATAAAAGTTATGACGAAAGTCTACGTATGTTTGATCAGCCCTCGTTCATTTACATTGTAAATTCGATAGTTTTAACAAGTTGAAAGGTAAACAACCAAAAGGTAAAGCAAATCAGCTTTATTAATCATAAAAGACAGATACGTGTTACATCAATATATACAGATAATGTGCAAACGTAATTATGGTGGTTAAATGTTTGAAATGCCATGACTGTGATTTCTTAAAATGTATTGTGTAGACAAAATAATTATATAGAGTGCGATAAAGAATGGCATGCCTTGTAAGTTTTAACGCTGAAATTCTACTAATTTAGGTTTCATGTATAAAATGTCCTGACCATTTAACACGTGCAACCTTGATCTGACATTGTTATCAAGTATATTCGATTTCATTTTTGGTCAAATTTCTCTTTTCATTACACACTTTATGGAGAAAAGTTGAAAGTTGTAATTTCAGTTGCTCTACTGAAAATGGTCCAATTCTTACATCATTTTAACCATATTATTACGTATATATAGACATTTTCCAGCTTTCTAGGTATTTTACATCTTAAAAATGCTGTCAGTATATAAAAGGCAGAGGAGTCGAAACCTCTTAGTCTTCATAAAACAATACTGTCGGCTTAAATGGCTGAGATGCTTAAGAAGTCTCAAAAGAACATTTCGTAGATGAAGAATGTAAATTATACAAAAACAGGAGAGAATACACACTATTAAGTAGACAATGAATATTCGTAAACTAAATACACAAATGTACATGTATTTACCTAAACTGCGTGAATAATTCAGTCGAGTGAATTATTACACAAGATCAACAACTAAAATGAAAGTCTAATCCAGTTCTAAACATGATATTTCTCTGCAATGTAAGGAAAACGAACAAAATGAAGTACGAGTATAACATAGTTAACACAACCATATATATTTAATGTCATTGAAATAACAAAACTAAAATACACTTGTTGTTGCTCGTCTATTTCGAAACAGGTAAGATACCTTCCCCAGCAATATGGAACCTGAAAGAGAATAATCATGGAGTTAAACTCCATAGAAAGGTTTATGCAATATGATTACTATGCTACTTATTTCTAAGCAAATGTTTACAATTTATAGCAAAAGTGTTACACTAAATGGAAAGAGACAATATCATTCCCTTGTAAAAAGAAACCAGTATATTCCTAGACTTAATATATATAATAGTGTACCTTTCAAACACCTGCATAGGCTGCAAGACATTTGCTATTTAATTTTTAACATTTCCCTTCTCTGTCTTTCTCTGTGCAGCTGCTCGTTTATCCACCATGTTCTCCATGTAATCCTCTGCAAAGTACAAAATCTGGCGCAGAGAAAGTAGTGCCAAAATGCTGATGTTGTCTTCAAGCTGCATCTCATTTTCATAGTTCTTCACCGGAAGTACGTTGCCACGTGGTAGACCAAGAAGTTGAGAGGCTTTCTCGACATGTTCTTCCACAGTTTTACTTTTGAAAACTTGTGATACATCCTTCTCAACATCTTTACAAAGTTTGTCGACTTTCGTCAGAAGAAGTGCTTGTGGAATTCCTATCAAACAAAAGAAAACATCTCAAATATGTCTTGATTTATCCTTTCCGGTCAGCAACGATATTTAAGCCCACACTCTCTGATCCAATCAAATGTCCCCATTTCATTAAACAAGAGGGCCAAGATGGCCCTATACCACTCACATGAGACCTTCTTATGACCGTATGTGACCAAACTTCAGCCCTAGACTATATATCATAAACACAAACATTCTGTTTGATCTAAACAAGACAAACATTCTGACCCGCCGATTTACATGATGATAAGGTTGTAAATGTCACCTGTATGACATGCACAAGGCGTTTAACCGGGTTGACCTAGATTTTGACCCAAGATGACCCACATTCGAAGTCAACTTAATTTCATCAAGCCAATTATACTGACCAAGTTTCATGAAGATCCAATGAAAAATGCAACTTCTATGGCACACACAAGGTTTTTCTATGATTTTACTCCGTGATTTTTGACCGAGATGATCCATATTCACACTCGAACTAGATTTCATCTAGGCAGTTATTCTGAACAAGTGTCATGAAGATCCAATGAAATATGCAACCTCTATTGCATACATAAGTTTGTTTCTCTGATTTGGCCCCGTGTCTTAGTTTTTTACCCTAAACAGACTATATTCGAACTCCACCTAGATTCCATCGAGGCAATCATACCGATCAAATTTTCATGAAGATCCAATGAAAATGCAACCTCTATAGCATACAAAGGGTTTTTCTATTATTTGACCTCGTGACCTGGTTTTTGACCCCAGATGACCCATATTCGAACTCGACCTAGATTATATCGCGGTTGTTATTCTGACCAAGTTTCATGAAGATCCGATGAAAAATGCAGTCTTACACAAGGTGAAGTGTGGACAGACAGACGACAGACGACGGACACTAGGCAATCGCAAGAACTCACCATTTCGTGTTCTGGTGAGCTTAAAAAGCAAGATCGATTTTCAATTTTAACTCAATATCTGCAATATTAAAAAACTATTAGACTTTTTAGCTCACCTGAGCTGGCTCAGGGTGAGCTATTAGGATCGATGAATGTCCGTCGTCCGTCGTCCGTCGGACGTCCACATTTAGTTCGTTAACACTCTACTGGTCACATTTTTTCCTCAGTTGTCACGAAACTTGGTCAGGATGTTTGTCCCAGTAATTACTCGGACGAGTTCGAATATGGGTCATCTGGGGTCAAAAACTAGGTCACAGAGCCCAAAAATAGAAAAATCTTGTTAAGGCTCTAGAGGCTACTGTTTCAGTCCAAATATCCTGGCAATTTGTCAGAAAGGTTGTTTCTATGATTTCTAGCTCAAGTTTTAATATGGGTCACCTGGGGTCAAAAACTAGGTCACACAGCCCAAATATGGAAAAACCTTGTTAACACTCTAGAGGTAACATTTTCAGCCCAAATATCCTGGAAATTTGTCAGAAAGGTTGTTACGTTGATTTCTAGCCCAAGTTCGAATATGGGTCATCTGGGGTCAAAAACTAGGTCACAGCCCAAATATGGAAAAACCTTGTTAACACTCTAGATGTTACATTTTCAGCCCAGATATCCTTGAAATTTGTCAGAAAGTGCAGATCATGATCAGACAGCAAAATAATGAAAGTGCAGATCATGATCAGACAGCTAAATTATGAAAGTGCAGATCATGATCAGACAGCTAAATAATGCATAGCAAACAGTGCAGATCATGATCAGACAGCAAAAAATAAAAAGCTGACAGTGCAGATCATGACCACCCAACATACAATGAATAGCTTACAGTGCAGATCATGATCAGACAGCAAAAAAATGAATAGCCAACAGTGCAGATCATGATCAGACAGCAAAATAATGAGGCCTAGAGCTTAGATATTCAGCATGTGGCAATAATTGACTCTCTACCAAGATTGTTCAAATCCTGACCTCAGGGTCAAAATTAACCCTGCCTGGGGGGGGTCTTTTGATTTTACATAGGCTTATTAAGAGGATATCATGAGCCAAAGGTAAAAATTGATCCTTTCTGCTATTAATAACCTTTTTATTTTTGCCAATGGTAGACAGGTGAGCGATACAGGGCCATCATGGCCCTCTTGTTTCAAAAAAGGAGAATTGTGACATCACGGGGCTAAGCTCAGCCCCTAAATCTTTAGTTATTTCAATGCAAAATGTGTCTATAGGTGGGAGAAACTGTAAGTCTGCTACAGTATAGGTCCATATTACAGGAATAAACAAACTTATTGCTGCGGTTCGCTGACGCTCCCTTGCAACAATTTTGCTTACTCCTGAAATACTTTTGGTGTTCATGAGTGAAATTAACGTGATTAAACCGATACCAACAATGTTTATTTTATGTAGTAGTTTCAATAAAAATGCGAAAATCGCAGGAATTGACACCAGAAAGCATAGCACACATGACGTCATTAAAATGACATTATCATCGTAGGTTTTCTAGCATTCATTACGCTCCGTATGCTTTTTGAGGCTAATCTGGGTTAATCAGGGTTAAAGATTTTGATAATTTCACTGAGTGAACAATGAGTTTATCAAGTAATAATCCACCGTTATATCCTGTTAAACCATTGGAAAAAACATAACATAAAGACCATTAATCTATACCTAGATCTTAGGGATACGGTTTTATTGTTAGATGAATTGTTCAATGTATGACGGGAAATAAGCGCTTGACAACTGCCTCTTCTTAAAACAAATCAAATATTTACAACCGTTCTCGTTTAATTTTGAAAGCACTGTACCTTTCTGATTCATAATAGACTGAAAACTTTTAATTTTCTGTACGATTTTTGTCGGCTGAACTTCAAGTGTGGTAGAATCCATTACAAAAACTACACAATGAATTTTGTCGTCTGCTGTCGGTTTTGTTACAAAGCCGACCGTCTCTGGAGATATCGGCGACGCAGGATTAAACTGCAAATAAGCAGGACTATTACTTAACACTAGCTATAGCAAAAATTGTAGTGTTGGATAAATACAAAAGGGAATATTTTTCTCTAACGGACAAATTATATTGATAGTTTCATCCAAAATAAAGTAAAACAAATAATTAAGGATTATCAATAAATGTTTTCGTAATGAAACTTTATAGGTCTTTTTAAAAGATCCTCTGTTAACAACATTGCGAAATCACTGAATAGAAAATATAACAATCTATTCCACAGATAAAGAACTAATCAACGTTCTGTAATATTTCCGGTGAAACATTATCTGTACATTATACAAGCGAGTAATCTAAAAGATTACCTGATAGTATTCTGGTACATTACCATCCAGAAGATAGTTACATTCGAGAACATCCAAACCTTGGGTTTCTTCTAAACCACGAGTGTCACACAGTCGGAAATTCAAATTTGCCCCAGATCGAACACGTACAATATATGGAGTGTACTATAAAAACAGAAAAACATTAGACACAAAGTCACTTGAAATTGTTGAAATAGAATGCGACTTCGAAGTGCTTTAAGTTCTTCATTGTCTATGGTACTAAAGGCTGGCTTTAAGATCGAAAGTACGTGGGATAAATATAACGCAGTATTGTGTTATCATTTATCATTGATACTATACAGAAGCGCTTTCAGACACACGTTTGGTGAAGAAATGCTATGGATACGAAAGAAATGCAAACGTCAACATTGTTTTAGAGTACATTGAAGTTCTATTAGAAAATTAGATTATCTAAGCAAATTAAAAGTTATCATTAAACTTTTATATGTATGGAGACTATTTTATATAAGAGTTTTAATTCTCAAGCCGATAGATACATACAGCAACGGTGAGACTTTGCTCAGCACTACCGCTACAAGCCCTCTGTGTTATACGACCACGGAAAATAGAGTTGATCATATTGAAGAAACTAGACTTCCCTGCTCCAACAGGACCGATCAATAGGATTCGAGCTTCTGTGATCTTTGAATCCGGGAAGGGTTTAAAGGATACAATGTCTTCCGTTAGTTCATCTAAAAACTAAACAAAAACAATCGTGAAGTTAGTAACAATAATTTATGCCATCAAAAACAAGACATATAAAGATACAAGCCATCAAAGTTGCACACTTTATCACAGATGACATCAATTATACACCAATGTGACACAAGATATCGTATCTCTTCTCTTTTGTTTAATTTCAATGTTTGCTACCATGGTTATGTTATACATATATCAGATCGTTGTGGGAAAATTATTTGAAGTGGGTAATATTTTCTGGTCAAAGTTCCAAAAGGATGACACATTTGTGAACCGACTTTAGTTTTGCAGACGATACATTGTGTTGACATTAGAAACACTAAGTATAATACAAGGACTTATTTTAAATACCATACGTTACAACGTTACAGCCAGGCACCAATTAAACAAGATCATAGTTACGTAACACCAATAGATGCTCCCCGAAGCATGCGTTTCCGAATGAACAACACACATCTTCAGTTCTAACAAGTTCCAATTGTATTTGTATGAACATTGTAACAGTTACATTGCAGACAAAAATAATAAAAATAACAAGCAAATTCAGTGAATTAATATCCCTCTTCGAATGAGGCAGATACATTTTCTAAATTTTACATACCCCATTTGGGTCTCATCTCTGAGAGATGTTTTATGTGCACGTTACAGTCATAAAAAATTTAATTGTTCTAAGTTAAATTAAATCAGCACTACTTGTTTCAGACGACAAAAAGTCTTGAGTCTCGCTATAGAATATGTAAGAAAAGTGCTACACTCTCTTAATGGCCTCATTACAAAATAGTTATTTATAGTTCAATTGCCAAGGCTACAAAATTGTTTACAAAGTTCTTTCATTAGCCGAACATAATTAAATTCTAACAAACCTGTTAAGTAAAAAAGAAGCATTTTTAAATATCTGTCCCCTCAGGAGTGTAGTAGTAGCCAATGTGTTCTTCAGGCATGTAAAGTATGCGTATTGCTTACTACCAGTTTTCAATTTTCCCTCTGATACAGTTTTCACTAGAACTGTATCTCCAATTTCCAAAAAATGTGCAATTTGCATATAAAGTGTTTTTCACCAGAGAACAGTTAATTATCAATTAAATTTGGCACATTTATCTTAATTGTGTGTTGACAAGTGGAACTTTATTTGTTCCAAGTTCTGTGAGAGTACAGAATAAACGTAGCAATGTTGGACTGAATGTAAGTGTTAACAGACCAAAAATTCAGACAGAGAAATTCCTCATAAAAGAGACCCTACCAGACACTACACAATATTTGTTAGGAAAAGAAAAACGGTAAATTTCAAAAACAATCCTATAGATAAATGTCAGAAAAAATGGCAGTTTCTTTTTTCAAAATGAATTCTTTTTTAAATTGACATTATGCACATTTTTTAAAAGTAAAATTCCAGCTGAAATAGGTGTGTGTGAAAAGGGTAGAGGAAATAATAACTTTTGACCCAATACAACAAACTTTTCCTGCTACCAGTACGAAATAATAACTTTCCAAATATTACTTTTCCTATTTTGACTGGGAGAGTCAATTTAAGAAATAAACAAATGCATGTCGGAGTTGCTTCCCTTCCACTGCCGAGCAACACTAATAACACAAGGGAGATCACTGCCAATTAACTAATCTTTGTTGATACTGATAGTATAAGGAATACATAGAAGTATCACTGTTGTTATTACTGTCTCCCTCATTCTACAGGTCCAAATCGCCGCCAAACCGCCATTTTCTGACTTTTGAGTGACGACCCCTACGTCATTTGATAGCCTTAAAACAACCAATTATTCAGTCGAAAATCCCACAAAGGTGATAAAGGAGGCAGGTTTAAAAACTATTTTCATTATATATTTAAATATATTATACGCCTTGACGCAATACTTTTTTAACCGAGTATATAATGCTACTTTAAAGCAACAAATGGCCGTATCTCTACTAAAAATCGATGGATTGTGACAGCATTTGACGTGCATTATTCCCCTACCCAAATACATGCAAAAAATCTGACCAACCAATATAAAGAAACATTGCCTCTATATTACGGTTATTTTAAAGTAACAAGAGGTCATAACTCTGCTACAAATATGTGGATTGTGATGCCAATTGGCGTGCATTATTCCCCTACCCAAATAAACATCTCTGCCACGTTTCTGTAAAATCTTACCAACCACTACTACGATATAGCTCCGGACAGAAAAGCCTGATAGACGGAAGGATGGACGGACAGAAGAACGGACAACACCAAAACTATACCTTCTGCTTTGACAGGGGATATTAATGGAACGTAATTCAGTCGTAGCAATGCTTGATCATTGCACTCTATTAAATGTTCTCTTTGTGTTATACACAATGTATTGAGTAAATGTTTTGAATGCTTTTTGAGGTACGTACCCTACAAGCAAATTTCACATGACAAAGGGACATCATTTTAAATGAGACAAGACAAAGTCAGACAACAATACACTGCAATTCTTTTAGTGCCCTCTATATCACTGTGTAAAATATAAATTGCATTCCATTAACATTATTTTCAGTTCTGTTCTGTTGTGATTAAATACCCTGCAATGGCGCTTTGTCACAGATGAATGTCTACGTTTTAAAGGGCATAACTCTACAACACTTTGGTGGATATACACTGAAATTGTGTCTTGTAAATCTACTATTTATGGTTATGATGTGCACCTTTACCCGGTATTCAAAACTGAAAGAGGAGTTCGCTCCACAAATTACCTATGCTGCATGAACTTTAAACAATAGAAATCTCTAAGTTCAAAGGGGCATAACTCTACAACACCTTGAATGACGCACGCAAAATTTGAGTATTGCACATCTCCTACTCATGGTAATTATGTGTAACAATATTTTCATTGCAATTTATAAAAAATGAAGGAGTTCATTCCACAAACTACATGTAATTTATGCAATAGAAATGTCTAATTTCAAAGGGGCAAACTCTACGCACAAAATTGCACATCTGCCATTCATGGCAATTGTTTTTGCCAGTATTAATTGCAATCCTTTGAAATGAAAGAGGAGTTCGCTTCGCAAACTTAATGGACCGACCAACTGACACGGTGATTCCAGTATACTGGGTATTCTGAGATAAACTCAAGTTATAGTTCTTAGTCGTTGCCTATATATCACTGTGTGAAATATCAACTCAATCCTTTACATAGTTTTCGAGTTATGCTTCGAACAAGAAAATTTTATAAAAGGGAATAATTTAAAAAACAAGACAATGTAGAATTATGTTTCTTTAACCCTGCAATTTGTCGTAACTTCCTCTGTCATTGTAAGAAGTTAAAAAAAATCCCTCAAATAGTTTTGGAGTTATATATTCTCCGGCCGGACAAGTGTGTGTGTGTGATGGGCTGACGGAATGACGGACAAAGCGGCAACTATATTTATACTAACTAGCTGGAATCATAAAAATACCGCTATCGCACTGTAAATATAGACTATACACGAGTCCATGACCTTTGAGGTGAGTACATTAATGTGGTTTGCAAAGCAAATGTTGGATGCCAAAAGTGAAGTTATTTAGATTTTTTTGAAACTGTGTTATTTATCACTCTACATCACAAAAATGCAAAACAAACATTGATCTATCAGACCTACTTTTCTCACAAAATAAATCTAAACGCACACTGTATCAAAGATAAATCAAAGCATTGAAACTACCGAAAGACTGTCAACGGGATGAGTTGCTTAGAAAGTTCCTTCCTGGTCTCAAATTTGCGGTCTTGGTTCATACTGCAGTATGTTTGCTTCTTATCAATTGCTGTAATTTCAATTTTTTGATACTGGTGAAAAAGTTAAGATTAAAATCCTGCTTGCATATTTTCTAATGTTATAGCTGTTTTTATACTTATATTGTACAATACACAAAATCATATTATCAGAGTCAGTTTGTTTACAAAGGCATAACCTGACAATAGAAAACGACAGGAAATTAGACTATTTCCTATTCCTTTCAAAGAATGACGTGTAGCTTTTGAAATGTAGGTGGTTCACCGTAATAAAAGTAGATAACAAGTAATCAATAATCACTACGTAGGCGAAGGAAATAAATACTCCTGGGATTCGAACTCACTATCGCAAGATTATAAGTATGCCGTGCTAACCGACTGAGCTATTTATATTGTAGGTATCTTGAAGATAATTATCTAAACTTACTACAGATATTTGCTTCACATATTGACCGAATTTCGTTATGGACTTAATTGTTATTGCATAGTCATTACCCCAGAGCTGGAGTGGGGCTAACGGGGAGGTACATATTAACATGAACTACCTTTAAAAAAGATAGTCGGCGCAATTTTTAGTATATGAAAGCGATTGTTAGCTACATTTTTACAGTAAAAATTAATTTTACTCAGACGGAAGGCGCCAAATGTCACATGGTGAGAAAAAAAGAACCTTCACGGGATTCGAACCCATGTACCTTCACTTGCAAAGTTGTTAAACCTAATGCTCTCCCGACTGAGCTAACTGGCCATTTGTCAAATTTGTCCCAAATAGTAATTAAATATCTATCGCGACATGTGTATCAGGAAAACAAACTTAATCCTTGTTTTTCTTTTAAATATGCTACTCGAATTAATGACCGTTATTCACTGGCCGAGAAAGTATATTAAATACTCTACACTTAAATTCACTGGCCGAGAAAGTATAAATACTCTACACTTATAATTAATATTAATTTGGAGGTAACAACATATTTTGTTGATAGATATGAATTATTTACGTCCTTAAATTATTAACCCATTCAATAAAGACTGAAAACGCAAGAGTATTTTATTGTCTATTCTCATTCGGTATTATCCAATTAGAAGGTGCCTTACAACGTAAATTTCTCATTTCAAAAAATGTGATACATTCTACTTGTCATTTCATTGGCGGTCAAAAGCGAGCTTAATACGGCTACGCCGAAAAATGCGTGCAGTTGGTGTTGTACTGCAACTGTTACATTGAAACAAGAACAATAAAGCCACATATGTTGGATGTCATAAATGTATTTCAACATAAACATTTGCAGCTTTTTACTTAATTTTGCGCCGAAGCGTGTGTCGTAGGGTTAATTAAAATGTTATCAGATATACTATGGTTTGGGTTGTTTAATTACATTCCCCTTTCTTATGCCCGAGTCGGTGTCCCATACTTTTACCTACTATTGTCCCATTTACTAACACTAACCAATATATCACATGACTTTTATTAACCAATCACCTTAGAAAGTGCTTCAGGTCAAATTTTGGATAAAGAAAACCACTGTTTAGGCATCTCTAAATATTTCCACGGTCCTATATCCAAATATCTCGGAATATATTAAACATTTATTCAGGTATTTATGAATTTTGTATTATTCAAACATTTCTCTCTTGTATTGTTAAATTTGTATTTATTGTGAACTGAAATTATTGACATAACTTTGATGATCAATGTATCGGGTTTTTGAAAACGGTTTGCTATTATGCGCCAATATTGAACTGGCACTCATGAATATTTGGTGGTCGGTATGTGGTCGGTAATCTTCGAATAAAAATATAACAAGCGATTGATATATAATATCAATTTCGTACTGTACCAGATATCGCATTCCGCAATGGTGTAGTGGATAAGGCATTTGACTACCAATCCAGCGTATGCAGGTTCGAGTCTTGCTTGAATTGCTTGAATTTTTGTATTACCTTTTTTTAATCGTTTCGTTGCATTAAATGTATTCACTATTGTCTTTGTTCAGCACCGGCTTTCAAGATTTTTTAATGACTATTTGAGCATTCTTTCTCCGTCGTCCTGCATACAATTGTATTTAGAACTGAAAATGCCAACGAGCATATAATCTTGAAAAACAGATGAAATCTAAAGATAAGATAGCCTCGGCTAATATATCGAAGAACTTCAAAGAAAAAGCCATGAATATCAATAGTTAGTATAAGTATATAAAAAATAAAACACAGAAAACAAAGCAAAGTTAACCAACAATCACAGATTATATAAAAGCAAAAATGGTGCATAAAAGAGTGTCAAAAATTAAATAAAAATAGCCATTCTCTTACAAAAAAATAATAAAGTTATATGTGCAGGATACGAACCCATGAAACCTTGTATACAAGTAAGGCATCTTACCAATACGCCACAGTCTCTGCGGTGTGAACTTCAGTCGGTGAAATGTATTTGTTCGATATAGTAATCAATTGTAACAACGAAAACACACCCGAACATAACCGAAGATATTGGCGAAGATTAATGAGTGCCAGGTAAATATTGTCGCACAATACGCGCCATCACACCTGTGCTATTTTACATTGTTATTGTTTACCTTTCTGACGGAAAGCACGTGTTGAAAATGAAATGTCATTAATCACGGGTGGTGAACAAAAAATGTCACGTGACCACAAATGCAAACGTCGGTAGCAAATTTCGAGGAATTTACACCGACTCAGGTATGTTTTTTCCCGATTTTTTCGTTATACTTTAGAGTTGGTTAAAGAGACCTAGCGCAAAAAAGAATGCATAAAATTGTCTCTCTGCCGATGTATTGATCACCATACACACATGTAGGGTTTTCGAGAACACTTTTATACAGAGATGCAAACATACGTAGCTAACTCATAAAATGTAAGTGATCGAGATCAAAAGCCATCAGTTTTTCACATTTATGTATTTCGATTGTTCATCAATGTTTCTAATGTGTTATAGGGCCATTGTTTGCGATTTATTTTATATAAAAAGTGGATTTCATTAAGAATTTCATATTTGGCAAACGCCTGTTGGCGTTTTTATGATGCAAACGTACATAGGCTTACTAAAATGACGAACGCACTTAGGCCACGAATGTATCGTTTATTAAAAAACTGAAA
>JAFMSR010002392.1:0-24915 GCA_022818135.1 Saxidomus purpurata
GATTATGTTTTTGACAGTAGACTGGTTGTCTGATTTTAGAAAATGGGATGTGAAAAACTTTAACTAGTCATTATATATATGGATTGATCAGTGTTTCAGTTTGTGACCTGAAGAATATTGAGGTAAAGTTTACAGACAGACGGACAACGACTAAACCACCATCATGACATGACCTCTGCTGGACAAAGGACTTTGTCCAGTGGAGCTACAAATGTTAGTGATATTTTCATTCTTTAGCAAAATTGTAAATTAACCCTTGTACTGCTGAGCAACAATTGATCCTGCATTTGCGACTGATCTACGCTATGAAGATTTTCCTCTCCCGGTATATTAAGCTGATGTAAAATCAAGGTCAATTTTGACACAGGGGTCTTGATAAGAAATCAACTAGGCAGTGCTACATGTTTAATATCTAAACTCTAGGCCTTCTTAATTTTAGACTAGAATTTTTTTAAATATTTCCTATAGAAATCAGCTATGTAAAGTAAATTTAGTCCCCGGTCACGGTCAGTTTTGATGCAGGGTCATGATTTGAATTATCTTGGTAGAGCAAAGGTAAATTGTTAAACATAGAGCAGTTATAAACAGTCAGGGGTGTAACTTGTTTAAGTTATTTTGAATAACTTCTACAAGTTATATTTATCTTTTACTCATAACTTCTACAAGTTATATTTATCTTTTACTCATCACTCACTAAAATAACTTCTTTAAGTTATTTTTCAGTCATAATAACTCATTCAAGTTATTTTCGTTCAAATAGTTCAAAGATTTAACATAATTTTTCCACAAGAATATGAATTTTCTGGACAGTTATACAATTTTTTCTATTTCTTTGATCATTGAACATTTTAAGATCATCAAATAAAATCTGTTACACCACAACAAAACCTTCTTACACAAGGGCTTTGAAGTAGGACATTATTCAGGTCGTCTCTAAGACAATTTTGCCAATAAATCCATTATGTCTGATTGAAAATTCATTACTGTCATCTATAAAGAAAGAACCTGCATTTCTCTCTCTTATCTAAAGATATTTGCAGAGGTAATCTGCTAGTAATGAAGAAATTCAGAAAAACTGAAATGTTGAAATGTAACCTGTATAAGTTATTTTCAGAAATTCCCATTTTTTTGGTCACCTCAACTTTCAAAGGAGTTATTTCTTTCAGCAAAGGGAAGCAATTTTATTGACAAAATGTTTCAATTATCACTTACTGTAGTTATTTTCAAAATCCCTGTCTGATACATACATTATGATATGATGGTTATATTGATTGAAATAATAAATTGATCAGTTAAAAGTCAGGGCTTCAATTTTGAAGAATACATGGGTTTACAGTTTCAAGACTGTAAAACGCAGATATCCGAAGTGTATTTAGTGAACTTGATGGTTATCTCCCTTGAATTTTGAGTAAACTGAATGTATTAAGCTTATAATCTATAGAAAATGAGCTATTTGTAAACTGTCCGTCTAATATGGTTGCTGCTGATATTGTCACAATAAATACATCATAGGAAAGCTTATGATCTTAGTTTTCTAAAGATATGCAATTTGATACATTTTATTTAACCACAAACATTGAATCAGTTGCTAAACCTGACCATATATCGGGAATTTTACATAGAAGTAACATACAGTTATTAATAGCCAGTAACATTTACTCAATAAAAATCGATAAAAATAGACGGGAAATAGCCCCGTTTGAAACTGTAAAGCCATCAGTCAGATTTTGTGATTTTTTTACATCAAAATTAGTATAAATTTTAAATGAAAGCCCCTTGTATATAAAATGTAACAGATCCCTGAAAGAAACATTTTCTAGGAAATAACATAAGGTTTTGCTGAAAAGTAAATTATAGTGCAACAGTATTTCCTTTGGAGGCTAGTTTAAAGGTTCATTACTAACACCGGGGGGAAAGCATTCATAATTCACCTGTAGGCATAACAATTTTATGTGTGTGAATTTATCAGAGACGTAAAAACTGGATTTGTACGCCCATATTTTTTTTCCATTGAAAATAATTACGATAAATTTAGTTTTCGGTCCATAAATGTGTTGAAAATCAAAATACACAGGCTCCTGTCAACACCTACAGGTCTGTTATTTGCCCCCAGGAAGAGCAATAAACGTGTCAGATAATCCGACTGTCACTTCGTTAATCGGTCGGTAATTAGCAATCAGAGGACAAAGCCAAATGCCTCTGGCAATACTTTGATGTTTGCAGGTAGCCTACCCACTTGGAAAATACCGATCCTTGACTGCTTTGTCAGTTATTGTAACGGTTATGTTTCATTAACTCGGGACTCCTTAATAAATAAAGAATCGGTCTTAATTATTTTGAAAGTAGATGTTTACTGTTATTAATTATTTTGAAAGTAGATGTTCAGTTTTAGACAATAAATTAAATAACACAATTTGTAAATGTACTTAAGTTTAGGGGGGTATATAAGAGTCAACCGGTGGTTCGTCGGTCGGTCGGTCGGGCGGGCAGTCTGTTGCATTTTCCTTGTCCGGAGCACAACTTCAAAACTAGAAGTTGGAATTCAATACAACTTTATACAATGGTCAAGTACATTGAGAGGAAGTGCAATGCAAAAGAACCATAACTCCATCTTCACTAATTACAGAGTTATTGCCCTTTGTTACTTTTCCTTGTCCGGAGCATAACTTGAAAACTACTGGTTGGAATTCAATGCAACTTCATACAATGGTCAAGTTCATTGAGAGAAAGTGCAGTGCACAGGAACCATAACTCTATTTTGACTAATTACAGAGTTATTGCCCTTTTTTACTTTTCCTTGTCCGGAGCATAACTTGAAAACTACTGGTTGGAATTCAATGCAACTTCATACAATGGTCAAGTACATTGAGAGAAAGTGCAGTGCAAGGAACCATAACTTTTTGACTAATTACAGAGTTATTGCAATTGCTACTTTTCCTTGTCCGGAGCATAACTTGAAAACTACCTGTTGGAATTCAATACAACTTCATACCATGGACTAGCACAATGAAAGGAAGTGCAGTGTACAAGAATCATAACTCTATTTTGACAAATTACAGAGTTATTGCCAAGAACAATATCTCTATTTTAGTATTTTTTGCAAAGTATTCTGTTACTAGGAACTTCCTCAGTTCATAAAGCAGTCTTTCGGGGGTATTAATCACATTTAGTGATAGGTCTAGTTTTTCCAGAATACGATTGTAATTCGTAAATCGTCGACTGGTACATATTTTTGCAGACTCTTTTCCAAAGTGACGAATGGTCATGTAGTAAACAATAAATGAATATTTTGCAAAAATATTTTCATGGCTAATTATTACACAGATCATTTCCGAGACCTTTGAAAACCGGAGCGGGAGTCTGGCTTTTATTACCTCCCGTCGCACTGTGTAACTATCAACATTTTCTCGATAAATTTGGCTGAACTCGGCAGACATGAGTTGCTTGTTTTTCCTTTCGAAATATACGTATACTAATTTCAAACATGATAAAATATTGATCAATTTCAACAGGAAATGAATTTTGAAAAGTAAGATCGTGTATTTTGAGCATGACATCACTGTAAAACCGCATAATAAAACAAGTGAGTAACTTCCGCTGTATTGCCGAAGTGGGTGGGGTAACATGATTAGCAACATCAATAACGTCAGAGGCTCGGCCCGAATCGATTGAGCTGACCAAATTACCGAAGCCCTGTTCATAAGATAAGTCACAGCAGCAATTTTTTTGATGATTTGGATGTCATTTTAGAGCGGAAAATTGTTATTTGAACTAGACAAATTGTGTATTATGCGCCGGTTGTACCTGATATTGAAACCACACTTTACACTTATTATGGAGCACATTAAAATTAGGCGTAAAGGTGTGACAGTTATAAAGTATCAGATCTATGAAAGGGGTCACACTGAAAATTAAAATTCAAATAGAACTTTTTACATCGTTTATTTGTCTTGTTTTACACAGTAATTAATACAACTCAAAATGCAAAACACTTCAATAATGAATATCTTTTATATTCCCTTGTTTATATTTGCACCTCTCATATAACCGTAAAATTAGCAGGTGCGCGAAATGAAGTCACTTACATCCTCGGGTACCTCCATGTTAAGTGTTTTAAGTATTAGATAGAGTACTGTTGGCGAGAATAATTATGTTATTTCGAGAGAAATGACGTAATTATTCTAGCCAACAGTTACTCTATCTGATTTGTATCATGGCATGTTAGTTAGTTAGTTTATACTAATCTATTTTAGCTCGATTGTGAAGAAAGCGTGTAGCTTGATTGACAGTTCTCATGCCCTACAATAATGTGTGACGTAATTGTAGCCTACAAAATCATATTACCGGAGCAATTAAGTGTATTTGTTTTTTATTTTATTTTTGACCGGCCGATTAAGACTTTTCCAAATTATTCTTGTAAAACAAAAATCTAGGCAATAAAATAGACATGTTTACAGTTTCCAATGAATAAAAGCACAGTTGTAATGAAATAGAAGATTAATTGCTTGTATTCTTGGCTTCGCACATCCGGGTACTGGTAAATAATTTACATTCGGGAAAGGTGATTCCTCGGTTGTCATCGCTGGTCTCTATTTATCTATAACTTTGAATAATACAATAACCAAGATTGGAAATGAAAAAAGATGACGATCTCCCAATACCTTGAAACGTTAATCAGATTTTTTTATAATTCGATGTTTTTATAAGCTTTTTGTTTCATTTAAGATAAATTTAAACGTGCATATGAGTCAACGGTAAAGACCGAGTTTTCACCTTTTACCGAATGGAGAAATGAAAGCGACATAATAATCCGATTGGTTAGCTGGTCAGTGTGACGTCACGGCGAATCTGAGAATAAATATCAAGTAAGCATTTCTGCTGCTTCACTGTATTTATTAATGAGGTACAAGAATGCTAATGTGCGCGAAAAGTTGTATCGCTGGGATAAATTTAGCCTAATTAATTTGGCGTTTCAGTGTGATCTGATATTTTATAACTGTCACAGAAGGTGAACAACTATAAAATATCAGCCTATAAAATCAGTTTGCCTTCGAAGTCGAAATAGTTAGACTAGGATAAATTTCATGACAAAGAAACGAAATATCGGCTTTTTAAAAAAAATTATAGTTATGAGAATTATCATTTGAAAATCTAAGTGAAATTTAGAAAATGTACGTATACACAGACTTTCCTATGCAATTGTCCTAAGATACGTGTTGACTAAACCAAGTACGAGTTGACTAAGGCTGTAAGGTGACTGGTAGCCTTTTATAAAGATGTAGCAATGTCATCACTTGATTTATTCTGTTTTGCAAGACAGATGGAATATATTTGCCGAAGCACTTACCAATTCACAAAGGCGTTTAGTTCGGCATACTTTGTCAAATATAATCGTTGTCAGATATATATGTATCTGCCCAACATGTCCGACTATATCATCTCGATGTTGATTGGCTGCACGGTTAGTGTGCTTATTTGATTGGCTGCACGGTTATACCCGGTTCTGCACGATACACGTTTTATTCATAGTTCTGATTGGCTACACGGTTAATCGAGTGGAACCGTGAAGCGTGTGGCGTTCGTGTTGCACGCGACAGAAACCGTGTGCGCGGGGAACCCACACGCAGGAGCCACTGTAATAACACACATAATATATTTTTGTATTTTGTCAAAATTACAGGGCAGTTCAGTACTCTGGTTGCAGTGAGAAAATACTATGAACGTAGCAAAGATTAGATATACATATATAACCGCTGCATACCATCACACAAAGTAATCTCACCAATAGCCAGCCTTACCCCCCCCCCCCCAAGAAAACGAATCTTCCAGTTTTAAGAAATGGCTGCAGATAAGGTACACAACTACAGCCTTTTTATTAAGTGTAGACACAAGACAAAGCGCTGAACAAAAACAGTTTAATTAAACGCAATGATGAATCCAAGGAACGTTAGTTATCAGAAATATCGGTAGCTTGGGGAAAGGGGGATTAAACCGGTTTGTACCCCGCAAATCTAAAACGTTTTTGGAGAAGAAAATTTTGTGACAACACAGAAACAAAACAAAAGTTAAAATGTCTTACATGCAAAATCTAGAGTTACATTTGTGTGTTTACCAGAGAACTTTTAAAATCGGATGTACATGTAATAAATGGAGCGCAGTATGTTTCAATAATGCTGCATAAAACAAAGAAATAAAGCTATCTGAAGACATTTTCGATGAACGACTTCAAGACGAAAGGCAAGCGTCAAAACTAGACATGAGACATAAAATAAATCTAAAGTCCCATGATCAATAATATAATGTTCGAGGAACTCATGAGTTAGAACTAATTGGCAGTAGAATAAATCATACCTTTTGTATATGTCGTCATCTTCAGATCCCCAACCAAAATAAATGTTTGAAAATCCATTTACTTTCTTAAAATGGTCTGTTCTAAACGCACACACTCCTCCAAAAAAAGTAGCGTATACCAGTCTAAAGAAAGATAATAAGAAATTTGTCAAAATAAAGTCAAAATAACAGTGTTTGTAGCATGTATTGGTTTTCGTTTTGTCGTCCGTGAAGTCTGAGCCCGTTTTGAACAGATTTTTAACCTTCAACAGATAAAGATTACTAAATACACAAATACATTGTCAAAGCATACTGCCTTTAAACTAATGCATGCAAAATTTTGATATAGATCAAAGGGCAAAGTTCACGAGTAAGGAAAATCAGCCCTGTTTGTTGTTTTTTTTTCATACCTCTAGCATACAACACTCATTATAGGTTAAATTCAAAACAAACCTTATATTGTTCTATATACTTATTTTATGATTGCTATGGAAACATAAGTATATACTGGAAATAATAGCATTTTTCAACATGAAATGCCATTCTTGAGCAGGTAAATAAAAATTGACATACACATGTCAATTTATTATAATGGCAATACATTGACAACTTTATAATGAAAGTTTGCTTGTATTGTACAACATGAAAATGTTTGTTTCCATGGTAACAACTATGCATTTTAAAGACTAAAATGTATAACTGTTAGAAAAAATACAAACTATTTATCACAAATGCACAATATGGTGTAAAATACTATTGCAGTACTTTCAGTTTTATTACTGCTACCAGGTTACTTTACTGTTTCCATGGCAACAGCATATGAAACTGCTTACTTAGAAAATGTTCACGATAAAGAGACTGCGATATTTCTTTATGCAGTGCATGGCCACATTCAGTCTTACCACTGTGAATGGCATTTTTTACAAATAAATAGTAAAATGTATACATAAAAGAAACTGGCAAAACTTTTTCTAGTGCATGGCTTGTGACATTCAGTCTAACCACTGTGAATGTCGTGTTTGATCAAATAAATGTTATAGCTTATTCATATTTCTACATATCTCTATATATTATATTGACAAAACATTGGCAAATCAATAAAAGTTTGTTTCTTTTGTACAAGATAAAAATGTTAATTTCAATGGTGACATATAATTATGCATTCAAATATACCAGACTGTTAAAATCTGCCAAAAATAGTCATTATTTATCACAAATGCACAATATGGTGTAAAATACTATTGAAGTACTTTTAGCATTGTTACTTCTACCATTATTACTGTCTCCATAACAACGAGATACAACTGATTAGAGAATGTACAATAAAAGAAATTATGCCGAATTTATCTCTATCAACTGTGAAAACAACATTGCATGCACCTAAAACAGCCATAAAACACTTGTAAAACATGAATTGTCAAAGAAACATATTTTGCCTGCAGTGACAGACAGATAGACAGACTAACAGACAGATAGATGAGCCAACAATCCAATGTGTCAACCTAGCTGTTTCAACGACGATTAAAATACATGGAAATTTGCAACAATTTCTACATAAAAAATTGACAGCATAATTAACTAGATCTTATACAGATTATGTTAGTATTGCAATTCTTGAGGAGGTACAATCCAAGTGTTTCACGAAAATGAAAACAACTTGTTTAGACACTGCATATTTTAAATTTCAGAAAATAAACTGTCAATTCTGACTACGCCTTGGTTTTTCCTTAGGTTGTCACTCTCAAGGAAGTATGTCCATAATGTAATCAAACAAGTCAATCTTCACATACACTTTCTTCAGAATCTGAAGAATCTGTCGCCTGCGGAATTTCAGCAGCATCATCTAGGTATTGGCACCAATCCTTTATACCGTACTTGTTGGTATCTGACTGCAAAAACATACCCAAATACCACAATACTGCTGCCACATGAGAACATGTGCCAGCTGTCCTAGCCCAAGCCCTTCACTTGCAATACTATGCTTGAATGTGGTCTGAATCATATTGAATCCAAACAAGGTATTTCCTTGAACTGACATGTCGACTTTGGAGTCTTACTCTAAGCAAGTTTTTATTTTCTTGAAACATTTGAATGGTACAGTCTCCTCCAACATACTCCTGGATATAACTAGTACAGAGTTTAAGCTGATATGTACCAAGTGTAAGCAATCTAAGCTTAGTGTCATCTAATTGTGGAAAGTCACTTATGCTACAGTCATCCACACTAGCCCTTTTTGTTATATTCCTCCTGTCCAGATTGTTTTTTCTTAACCAAACGTCTGAAGTACATTTGTTTTTGAAACCCCGATCTAACATTCTGCTGGCAGTCAATTGATCTTCTTCAGTATCTTTGGTTGTGTTGATTGGTGGTAGATATTTATTGCATATTGCACATACACGTCGGACGTAATCCCCAATGAATGGGATTTGATTTGTTGATAATACAAAGTTTTGGTATTTCCACCGCTTTATGCGTGCATTTGCCGCCTCAACAACCCATCTTTCCTGAAACAGCATAATACGAGTTACAATTAAACAGAAACCGTTTTTTTTTTCTTTGAGAAGATATATAAAATGAGATCTGTTTTTTTTTAGACTTTATAGACTGTCCTTGCAACAAAGGCGCGAGTATTTCCCAGGACAGAAGGACGCAGTCATCCTTTTCATTCACTTGTCTATATCTTATTGTAACTCCATGTGCATTGCAACCTCTCTATATCAGCCAACAGCCGGATGACTGAAATTGGCTGTTGTCTAGAGGTGGCTGTTGCTTAGAGGGATTATTTTGCAGTTATACATATGATCAGCGTTTTTGTTGGTTTTGCTGGTTTGTGCTTTTGGTACTAAACATCGTGAAAAATATGAGTGTGGTCAGGGTTAGGGTTAGGGCAAGAGGTTTTCTGTCAATTCGGGATGAAAATAATGGCTGTTTGCCAGAGTTTGGAGGTGGCTGTTGGTGGAAGGTAAAACAAATAGAAAAACAAACGTGGGATTCAAATTGGCTGTTGTTAGAAGGTGGCTGTTGGTTGGAGGTGACCATTAGTGGAGGTTACACTGTATCTGTTAACTGTTCTTGTAATGAAAAATGTTGAATACAAAAAAGAAATGTTTGATTTAAATCAAAATTGCCTCCAATACTATGCATGTTGCTGTTTATTTCATGTTTAACTTAAAAAGAAATAATGAACACTTGAGACACATCAATACTGGCTGCTTAAGACAGTGGACAGCTTAAGGCATATTTAGACCTTAATTTCTCCGGTGACGTGGGTAAAACATTGAGTTTTCGTTTAAAGTTCTCGAAATTCTCAAGAAATATCTACTTATGCATTTGACATATTTTGCTTTTTTATAGTATCTCCGTGCAACTGCAAAAAAAATTAAAATGTTGTATGTACGTATTTGGCAGATCAAGAGCCAAAAGTGTTTGAAAATGAATGTTCATTAAAGATTCAACTGAAGTCAGAGTAATAGCCACTGAATGAATGTATAAGACTTTCAATTTACAGCTTTTCCTGACTAGGAAATAACTTTGAAATGAACTGTTAATCATGTCGACTGAAAGTGGTCATTTAAAAAATATAATTACCTTTGTAACTAGGCGACTGGTGTTTGCAGCTTTCAACGTCATCTGCTTTTCACCACGTGTCATGAAGGCCGGAATTTCTGCCTGAATACCAAGGTATTCTAGAAGCTTTACCGAATTCCTATAGCTTCAACGACAAAGATGTCGCTTGGTCTCATCCAGTTTTTAAATTAAATGGAAGCATCATTGTTCTTTGAATCTGCAAAGTAAGGGCATAGAACACTGATAAAATAACCAGTAGTGGTGACAATAACCATTGGCTTTACAAGTGGTCTACCCTTGTGAACGCTGTAAGACCTTCTCTGAAACTGAAAGTTATTACTTTTCTGTATGTAAATATAAGTTCCATCAAGAACCAAAATGGCTTGCTCACTGTTTTCTGCGAGTAAGGACTGCGCTAATACTCGTGTATGTTTACTTATAACATCCTCCCGTGATATGTGTGAAAATCCTAGGTTAAAAGGAACATACTTTTTAACAAGAACTTGTCGTGGAATGAACAGCCCTCCGCACACTTGATCTGGATATGTCAAATAAAGCAGACAGCACCTTATTGGACAGTTCCGATTTTAGTTTAAACAAGAACAATCCGAAAGTTGGTTGACATGGTACTCCTAGCTGGGATATTCTTTATATGTGGCTGGACATAACTATATAAATCCAGAAACTGTGTCTTGTTCAAACCAGTCAAGTTCACACGATCATCCTCGGCGTAAGCATCAATGTTGTCAAACGACATACGTCTGGACGAAAAATTAAATGCAATCTGGCAAATTGTGTTCAATAGTTCAAGAATTCCTGTTCTGTTCAAATAAACATAGTTTTAAGTTCAGATATAACTCCTGTATCATAACTGTTTAAGTTACTGTCTAAATGTGCTGGACAACACCTACTTTGAGCTGTAATCAGAATCTGACTTGAACAAGGTTCATTTTCAGTAGCATTGTTCACTAGGTTTTCTGTTTGTGCATTTGATGAAATATTCTGACGATAAGCAGGCCGGCTACATTTTCCACAAATGAAATCATACTGTGTAGAGTCAAGAAGAAAGGTTTTCCTCAGATATTTCCCAGTGTACTTGTTCACTGGTCGCCGCTCATGAATTCGCAGCTTTTTCTGGCAAAGCACGTATTTTACCCGGATCATGCTGCAAAGGTAAAAAAACTTAGTTTTAGACTTATCTCTAAATAATTGTTACACCAACAAGTATGATAAACAATATTCAACAAGTTATGAACTAGAAGTAAACATGATAAAATATTTAAGTTTTTATTGGTAATAATTCTGTTTGAAAAGTTTTGTGAAACAGGAAATAAAAAAAAAATAATGAAAAAAAATTAGCCCCGAGCTGGATTTGAATTCTGATCTGCCAGGTGGCACTCCTACAGCGTATCCAATCGGCCACGGTGGACTATTACTCGTGCAGTATTGATTTTCGTACATGATAATTTGTATCTGACTTGCAGTTGACAAACTCTTTAAAACTATTGAATTTTCCATTTTTATAAAATAAAATGTTTGCATTCACATTCGTTTACACCAAAAATCATAAAATCGTGATTGGTTTTCCAAGCAAACAATGAAACATGGATATCAAAGTATGTTCGTCACTTCAGAGCTCAGTTGTCATGTTGAGAAAATGCATTTACCTACGCTAAAACCCGCATAGCATTTGCTTACGAAAAGAAAATCTACATGAAAAAAATCACTTACTTTATTTCATAAATAGATCTACTTGCATGTTCAGATATCAGCGATTGTAAGCATGTCGCCAATGACCCGAGAACAATCCAGAGTTCTTCCCATTGACTCTACAGTTCGCGATTCGGATAAGGAGTAAATCGGATATTTAAAAAGTTTGCTCGATGTCAGATGCAAAGCGGCCATCTTGATGGAATCATGTCGTGTTAATTTAATAAATACTCATTTGTTTTCAGGAAACCCCACCTTTTATTATATTCCTTTAAGATAATTTTGACCTAGCGTCGAATATGCAATTGCTACTATATTTACGTATGAAATGGGTCCGTTTACATTTTGTTTTATAACGGTATGAAGGCCCAAATGTGACATCGTGGAAATTTCAACAAGTACTCCAAATATAATATATATGTACTATAATTTTTCCAAAGATTTTGGTGTCGCAAGTGGGCCTTCATATTTTCTTTCGTATTTGTTCATGTGAAAAAGGTTCAAGAAAATGCAGTTTTGGCCAAACCAGGTGTGGTTTTTGCCATTATTTCAGATCGATAGAAAATGAAAATTAGCTACTAACTTACAGAATTTTAAAGATGAAAGGTCATATTTCACAAATACTACTACAGTTTTATAAAACCTCCACTTCTGGATTTTAGAATTTACAGGGCCACAATTAGCTATTCGTGAATTTTGCCCTTTACAACGGTGACTTTGAAATTGATTATGAAATGAATTTGAAAATCATTCATGTTTACGTTTAAAGCTTTGATGCACTATTTGTACATACTTATACTTCTTAACGTCTATAGCTCCGGATAGATGTAACGGACTCTGTTCACATGTGTATGGGATTCCATCATTTTCTGGTAAAAGATCCACGTCATGGAGTATTACACAATCGTATGTATACAATTTATTTGCCTCCAGGAACCCTATATTTAGCAACATACCCCGATTAAATTTGACCTCAGGTGTCTGAAATATATACAATAATTAAAAAGCACACACACACACACACACACACACACACACGCGCGCACGCACGCACGCACACACACATTGCTTACCACATAGAAAAGAAAACTCTTTTGTAAGTGAAGTTTCGTATAATGCAGTTTAAACATAATTACTTTAAGCGATTAAAATACAAGTAAACACACACACAAACTAAGTACATACCGACTCTACCACATATATTCCATAGTCAAGATGCTGTCTCTGTAGAAATGGATGCATATGTCTTAGAAATATTTTAAGGTGTTTCTCTCTGTCTCTGTAAGGAACGATGACAGCTACACGATATCTTGATTCACAATTAAGAGGTTTATACCGTCCCCCAGGTTGAACATTTACATGTTTGTTCTCAGTAGAATTTAACTTGTCTAAATCAACGTCTAGATGCCTCGCTGTAAATATGTTCAAACATTTATACAGACATCTAATTACAAAAGTGATTCATAAACAGAACGTACATGAATGAATAAAATTTCGACAGTCTTGAATCTTAAAATGCTACAAAAGTGAATAGTTTCTCAACCAAATATTAGGAAGATATTTTACTGCACATTACTTGAGAATAGTAAATTTCACTGTGATTTTAGTAATTGACTTTCTGAGTCTAATCAAGTAGTACAAATGCAATAATGAGTTTTGTAAAGGTTCGAAAAGTGACTTATTTAAGGAGCAAAGTTGCACTTATACCTAACAAGCTGGGTTATAAACCAAAATGTTCTGGAAACCTGGTTGTTTATTAAACAGAAATGAAACGTTGTTGTTCAAAGTGATATTGAATTAATTATCTTTTGCATTTTTCGACCTTTACTTTGATCGGAAGGTTGTCAACGCGCTCTTGACTTAAATAAAAGCGACCCTTTTTGATACTATTCCTCTGTATTTTACTATACTCGAACTTGAAAGCATAAACCCATAAGAAGGCAAGGCTTCTGCATCGTCCTGATATAGATTTATTCAACCATTTTTTACTGCTGTGGTACAAACTTGAGGCAGAAAAAGCTGACGTACGTTCATAACAAAATGTAACGCTTTTAACGCCAGGGGTATGATCGGAACAAACGTGGTAAAGGTCCCCTCGTCAAAGGTAAATGCAAAATATCTTAGCTGTGAAACACGACATCAAAGTGTTCTTATGTAAGTTAATGTAACATGGACTAACTTGGCGTAACAAACTTTTATCCAATGTGTATGACTTCTACAAACGTATAGAGGACCAGTAGACAATGCTACATATAAAATATATAAGTTGTGGATTTTTCATTTAAAAAATAAGATTTAAGTTTGCCTATGTAAATCTTTGCAAAAACAAATGATCACCTGGACGGGACCTATTTTGATCTCACAGACATGCTTTGAACAGACTTGATAGAGAACCACTTCACAATATTACATTTATATGCTTAATGTCTAAACTCTATGCCTTGCGGTTTTGGAGAAGACACCGAAATGTTTATTCAAAACTAGAGACCACCTGGGCGGGGACAGTAATAACTTGCAAGAGGACCACTAGACAATGCTATATACAAATATCAGAGCTCTAAGCATTGTGGTTTTGAGATAATATAATTCTTTTCTTTTATCAGTCTTCAAAACAAATGACCGCATAGGCGGTCAAATTTCGATCACAAACCCATGTTTTGAACAAACTAGGAAGAAGACCAGTATAGATAATTAAAGTAACAGTGAAAAACAGGCACAGTTGCATTCATAACGAACCCAGCCCTTTTCATAATGTTACGATTTAATCAGACATTGAATACATGCATATTTTACAAAAACTCGTACAAACTCAAGGTAATATTATGAAAATTTTGTCACTTACTTAGGTTTCTGGTCATTAGAGGACAGTTCATTGTTGAAGACCATATCCATTGAGCGACTTCTGGTAAGTTATTTTCCAACCGTTTCAAAACCATGACAGTCGTAGTAATTATGCTAAGAATGCATTGTAAACTTACAAAAGCAAGCACAACAAATAGTACCACAACAGAAGACATCTTTACTATACTTGCGCGTCTAAACATCACTTCAACGTAGTAGAGAGTATAAGTATTTTTGTTTAAATAATCTCAAATTGAAAACACAATACTAGTGTTATTGCCACATAAGACGCAATACTAACATCTGTATCAATGATATATGTGACCGTGTCCGCTTTAAAACAAAAATTAAACAAATTTCCAGCTAAAGATATATCAAATGCTTCATTATAAAGTTGAAAGAAGCAGTAATTTCGCGCATGTGCAATGTAATATGGGTTATATCTGTAATATCTGTCAGCGTCGCCAACGAAATCTGATCTGATCCATAACAACTGCTTTTATAAAACTGTCCAATGTAATACAAAAAGTTTCATGTATTTCAACACTTCTACATTCAATTGATTCTGTATCAAAGTTGGTATTTGGGTTGGGTTACATGTCAAGGATCTTTAACAAACAGCTTTTCTTCCTGGATTACGTCTTTCGGCGTGATAGAATAGTAAGATGGCTGACTTTACACTAGGTTTGGCTATGGAACCCCGGCACTGTCTGTTTAAGTCGGAAAAATTTATTATTATGTCTGATTTTTTTCACATTATGTACACAGTAGTAGCAAGGGTGGACGGTATTGCACAAAATATGGACACTATTGCACAAAATATAGGCACTTTGGCACAAAATGTACAAGTACAGTGGCGCCTGCGTGTGGGTTCCCCGGGCACATGGTTTCTTTTGCGTGCAACACGAACGGCACACGCTTCACGGTTCACGCTCGATTAACCGTGGAGCCAATCAGAACTATGAATAAAACGTGTATCGCGCAGAACCGGGTATAACCGTGCAGTCAATCAAATAAGCACACTTACCGTGCAGCCAATCAACATCGAGATGATATAGCCGGACATTTTCAGCAGATACATTATCTGACAACGTTTATATTTGACAAAGTATGCCGAACTAAATGTCTTTGTGAATTGGTAAGTGCTAAGGCAAATATATTCCGAATCTGTTACCATCTGTCTTGCAAAACAGAATAATCAAATGATGACATTGCTACATCTTTATAAAAGGCTACTCGGTATCAAGTCACCTGGTCACCTCGTACCTTAGTCAACTTGTACTCGATTTAGTCAACACGTACCTTAGGGAAATTGCATAGGAAAGTCTGTGTATATTTAAATTTTCTAAAATTCACTTAGATTTTTCAAATGATAATTCTTATAACTAGAATTTTGTTTTAAAATGCTGATATTTCTTTCTTTGTCATGAAATTTATCGCAGCGATACAACTTTTCACGCACATTAGCATTCTTGTACCTCATTGATAAATACAGTGAAAGCAGCAAGAATGCTTACTTGATATTTATTCGCCGTGACGTCATACTGACCAGTTAACCAATTGGATTATTATGTCGCTTTCATTTCTCCATTCAGTTAAAGGTGAAAATTTGGTCTTTATCGTCGACTCATATGCACGTTTAGATTTACTTTAAACAAAACAAAAAGTTTTTAACAACAAAGAATTATTATGAAAACACAATCTGATAGTTTCAAAGTATTGGGAGATCGTCGTCTTCTTTCATTTCTAATATTGGTTATTGTATTATTCAAAGTTAAACATGTTAAAGATGCATAGAGACCAGCGATGACAGCCGAGGAATCACCTTTCCCCAAATGTAAATTATTTATCAGTACCCGTATGTGCGAAGCCGAGAATACAAGCAATAAATATTCTATTTCATTGCAACTGTGCTTTTATTCATTTGAAGCCGTAAACATGTCTGTCTTTCTTATTTGTATCATGGCTACTGCATATTTGTATAGGAAAACACTGAACTGTATTACTGATTATTTGAACTTGTGGAGGCGGAGCTTAGACTGTGCTCTATCTGAAATAGAGAACATGATCTATCCTGAAAGAGAGAACACTTCAGAATTTTTTATTGCCTAGATTTTTGTTTTACAAGAATAATTTGGGAAAGTCTCAATCGGCCGGTCAAAAAAACAAACAAACAAAAAACAAATACACTTCATTGCTCCAGTATATGATTTTGTAGCCTACAGAGCACTTTAAAAAGCAAACAAGTACATGTATTGTTTTTCTTTAAGTAAAAAAGATTGAGGTCGCTACAACACAATTTTGTTACGTCACATGATATTACGTCACACGATATTGTAGGGCGTGAGAACAAACAATCAACGTGTCATTTACAAATCAGATCGAGTAACTGTTGGCTCGAATAATTACGTCATTTCTTGGATGCGTAACCTCCTCGAAATAACATAATTATTCTCGCCAACAGTACTCTAATACTTAAAACAAAGGGCTTTTCATCAGGAAATTGGGAAGAGGCCTTGGCCTTTCAATTTGGGAAATTTATGCGAGATAAAAGTCCATTTTGGGAAAAGAATCACAATCATATTTTCCGTTTTGCGACATTGTCAAAGTCAACTGGAAGTCGAAATAAATGTACCTCTCCTGAGACACGGACTAAAATTCAGGCCCAGGACATAACGGATTAGACTGGTAATGCATAACACGCGGTACTGTGCCCTGTTACGTTATAGTGCGACGAAAAATCGATACCAGACAAATGCTTCCTCCGGAAATACTAAAATGAAATCAAACTTTGGAGAAAACTTACCTTGCATTTTGGGAAGTTGCTCTGCCACAGTTGGGAAAAAATACTAAATTTTTGGATTGGGAAGTTGCCAAATATCGGCCTCTGTTATATAAGGATGAAAAGCTCTGAAAATGGAGGTACCCGAGGATGTAATTGACGTCATTTCGCGCACCTGCTAATTTTACGGTTTGATATGTCAAACACAGCTCAAAACCAGGGTATGAGAGGTGCAAAAATATACAAGGAAATATAAAAGATATTCATGATTGAGGTGTATTGCATTTTGAGTTATATTAATAACTGTGTAAAACAAGACAAATAAACAATGTAAAAAGTTCAATTTTAATTTTAATGATAATTCATGAAACTAGTATGAATAGCCCAAGGTTTTTGACGCTAGTATTCTATTTCTCATTTCTCTCATTAAATATGGTCAACTAACACTATAAAAAGACCAATTCAGTTATGGAAACCAGAACTACGGTACAAGTTGACTAGGGTACGAGTTGACTCGAAAGTGTTGTTACGATACCAGTTTTCGAGTGAAATTCTGCCTCGTTCTGGAACTTGGAAGCAATGTAATTTCAATTTTAATTAGGCCTATCTTGCTTGGAGGCTCTGATGTAGAAAATGTTCTTTTGAATCTTTACCTTGTATCATTTAGATATCTGAAGCATTTTGGCCTCTTACTGCATAAGAAATCACAGAAGAGTCGGGACATTAAAAACAGTCCAGAGCAGGATTCAGATCATATTCAGATGTAGCCTAATTAATTTGGCGTTTCAGTGTGACCCCTTTCACAGAGTTGATAATTTATAACTGTCACACCTTTACGCCTAATTTTAATGTGCTCCATAATAAGTGTAAAGTGTGGTATCAATATTAGGTACAACCGGCGCATAATACACAATTTGTCTAGTTCAAATAACAATTTTCCGCTTTAAAATGACATCCAAATCATCGAAAGTTTTTCTGCTGTGACTTATCTTATGAACAAAGTGTATTTGAGGACCGTTATGTTGTAGTAGGATTTATACATTCCTTAATTTCAGTAAATCACGAACCATAATTACCATAATTTTGTATTTATTTGATTAAATCCTGTATGTTTTTTGCATACATGTTAAATCATGGTAATCAAACTTCAATTTAGTACCGAGATCACGGCCTTTAGCCACGCGAGTCATGCCGTAGTAACTTCCCCTGTTGCTTATATAATTGTACCGGTTAAATAAAATGAGTTATGTCGTGTTCCTGAATGACCCCGCCCACCTCCCCCCAAAAAAGTACGTCTAAATTGTGGAAACATTTCGCCATCAGGGCTGAAATTGTTGTGACATTTACATGTATGTAAAGAATCGAAATTGGCAAAAAATAATCGAAATCGAATCAGTTGTCAGCTGAATCGTTGCAGCCCTAATTACTATATGACAACAGATTAATGGAGAAGGTGGAGTAATGAAATTTTACTTTGCCTAGTATATTCACCAATGATCAGGTCCTACACCAGATTGCTGGGACACAAAGATAATTCATGAAAGTTTACTGAGATTCATAATTTTCATTTCATCATTAAAGCTGCTCGCTCTCAATTACCGTTTAAATTTTTTTTCTTATAAAAATTGACATACACATTCATTAAATAAGACTAATTTTAAGGCTAGAATCAAATTATAAGCAAAAATCTAGGTAGGAATTTGCAGAAATCGATTGAATATGTCGATTACACGGCACCGCTATACTGTTTGTTTATTTTGAAATTTCAAAAGCGTTTGCAACACTTTTGAATTTGGTAGCATATTTGTTTTTAATTTAGTGATAAACATGGCAGGAATTTATACTGGAGCCTTTTTATTAGCTCACCTAGCTTTGCCAGGGTGAGATTTTCTAATTGATGATTGTCAGTCGTCTGATTGAATATGTCGATTACACGGCACCGATATACTGTTTGTTTATATAGAAATTTCAAAAGCGTTTGCAACGCTTTTGAATTTGGAAGCGTATTTTTTTTAATTTAGTGATATACATGGCAGGAATTTATACTGGTGCCTTTTTATTAGCTCACCTAGCCACGCCAGGGTGAGATTTTCTAATTGATGATTGTCAGTCGTCTGTCAACATTTTGATTCAAATGACATCTCCTCTGAATCCACTAGGCCAATGATGATAAAACTAAGCACAAATGTTCCATGCATGAAGTTCTACCAAAATTGCTCAAAGAATTCCATTCCATGCAGAACTCTGGTTGCTTTGGCAACAAATAGGAAAAACTTTAAAAAAAATCTTCTCTGAAACTATGGGCCTAGAGCTTAGATATTTGGCATGTAGCATTGTCTAGTGGACCTCGCACGGGTGGTCACTTAGTTTTGTAAAGGCTTTTTATAGGAAAAACTTTAAAAATCTTCTTCTCTGAAACCACTAGGCCTAAAGCTTAGATATTTGGCATGTAGGATTGACTAGTGGACCTTTACCAAGATTGTTCAAATAATGACCCCCGGGGTCAAAATTGACCCCGCGCGGTGGTCACTTAGTTTTGCATAGGCTTATATAGGAAAAACTTTAAAAATCTTCTTCTCTGAAACCAAAAGGCCTAGAGGTTAGATATTTGGCATGTGACATTGTCTAGTAGACCTCTACTAAGTTTGTTCAAATTATGACCCCCGGATTAAAATTGACACCGCGCAGGTGGTCACTTAGTTTTACATAGGCTCATATAGGAAACACATTAAAATATTTTTCTCTGAAACCACAAGGCCTAGAGCTTAGATATTTGGCATGCAGCATTGTCTAGTGGACATCTACCAAGACTGTTCAAATTATGACCCCCGGGTCAAAATTGACCCCGCACGGGTGGTCACTTAGTTTTGCATAGGCTTTATATAGGAAAAACTTTAAAAATCTTCTTAGGCCTAGAGCTTAGATATTTGGCATGTAGCATTGGCTAGTGGACCTCTTCCAAGATTGTTCAAATTATGACCCCCGGATCAAATTTGACCCCGCACGGGGGTCATTTAGTTTTACATAGGCTTATATAGGAAAACCTTTAAAAATCTTCTTCTCTAAAAACCACAAGGCCTAGAGTTTAGACATTTGGTATGTAGCATTGCCTTGTAGACCTCTTCATAGTTTGTTCAAATTACGCCCCTGTGGTCAAAATTGACTTTGCCGGGGTGGTGGCGGTCACTTGTTTTACAAAGACGTATATAGGAAAACCTTTTTGGTATATAATATTGTCTAGTGATCTTCCACCAGGCAAGTGGGCTTGTACCAAGGTGAGCGATATAGGGCCATCTTGGCCCTCTTGTATGATTATATGTTCTAAATCACGTTTTTTACATACAGTTTGATGTACTTTATTTTTTTTACCAAATTCTGAGAGCGAACAGCTTTAAGTTCTCATTATTTAGGATGACAAAAATCTCAAATATGTTGGCTACTTCGAAATTCTTATATTTCTGCAGATCTATCTGTATGTAACTAAAATGTACCCGAATATTTTTAATGTCATTAATTGTTTCCGAAATCGGTATCTTAAAAGTATCAAAAACATGTTTAAAATGCTCAAAATGGCACCCTTGATTAATTTCCAGGAGGAGGGGGGGGAGGGAGGGGGGGTGTACCTAGAAAGTGCCTTCCTATTTCCTCTGGCTATTGCCCTGTGATATTACTATATATTTTCTAAAGTATGTTTCATATTTCATACAGTTTGAAGAGCTTTTAAATTTTGTACAAAAATCTGAGAGTGAGCTTCAGCCACTGGACGGCCAATCATCAATGATTAACAAACAATCAATTAACAATAGAAGTGTTTCTTATGACTTGTCAAAATAGTGATGTGCCAGTGGAGGTGAGAAAAATCTAATGATCAGTGCCGACCTCAAGTTGCCGCAGGTAATTTAGTTAGAAATCTACCTGGCGGGACTACAGGACTGGTGTTCCTTGAGTTATCCTGTGTTCTCGATGCTCGAGTTATCCATGGTGATTTCTGTTTAAACATACATGTAAAATTGCGGGGACCAACAGGTGTCCTCGTGTTATCCCGGGTTCTCGAGTTATCGATGCTGTTGTGAACAAAGTTTTACTGTACATGTAACACAGTAATAGTGTTCCGACAGATAGTATTTACACAATTATTTGAACTGTTTACTTTTTAATTTTTATTTCTGAAATAATTGTGTAATATTAAATTAGTTATTTTTAAACGTGTCCGACTTTATCATGTTTATTGTGTTTTTTTATATTTAGATATAGATTATGCGAAACTATTTAATGCTAGTTTTACCATATGGTTTCAAAGATGACACATTACGGATAGACTTCAAACAAACACATCGAGCGTAGTTTTACGCCCGGAAACCAACCGTAAATGACACATAATAATGCTGTCTAAATGGCATATATTATGTAAATTAATCGTAATTATTTTCAATGGAAAAAAAATATGGGCGTACAAATCCAGTTTTTACGCCTCTGATAAATTCACACACACAAAATTATTATGCCTACAGGTGAATTATGAATGCTTACCCCACCCCCTGGTGTTAGTAATGGACCTTTTAACTAGCCTCCAAAGGAAATGTTGCATTATAATTTACTTTTCAGCAAAACCTTATGTTATTTCCTAGAAAATGTTTCTTTCAGGGATCTGTTACATTTTATATACAAGGGGCTTTCATTTAAAATTTATACTAATTTTGGTTTTAATCACAAGATCTGACTGATTCTTCAAAATTGAAGCCCTGACTTTTAACTGATCACTTTATTATTTCAATCAATATAACCATCATATCATTATTTATTTATCAGACAGGGGTGTAACTTGTTTAAGTTATTTTGAAAATAACTACAGTTAGTGATATTTAAAACATTTTGTTAAAAAAATTACTTCCCTTTGCTGAAAGAATTTACTCCCTTGAAAGTTGAGGTGACCAAAATAATGGGACTTTCTGAAAATACCTTTTACAGGTTACATTTCAACATTTCAGTTTTTCTGAATTTCTTCATTACTAGCAGACTACAACTGCAAATACCTTTAGAGAAAAATGCAGGTTATTTCTTTATAGCTGACAGTAATGACTTTTTCAATCAGACATAATGGATTTATTGGCAAAATTGTCTTAGAGATGACCTGAAGAATGTCCTACTTCAAAGCCCTTGTGTAAGAAGGTTTTGTTGTGGTGTAACAGATTTTATCTGATGATCTTAAATTTCAATGATCAAAGAAATAGATATAACTGTCTAGAAAATTCTTGTATAAAAATGATGTTAAATCTTTGTACTATTTGAATGAAAATAACTTGAATGAGTTATTATGACTGAAAAATAACTTAAAGAAGTTATTTTAGCGAGTGATGAGTAAAAGATAAATATAACTTGTAGAAGTTATTCAAAATTACTTAAACAAGTTACACCCCTAACAGTTTATAACTGCTCTTTGTTTAACAATTTACCTTTGCTCTACCAAGATAATTCAGATCATGACCCTGCATCAAAACTGACCGTTACCGGGGACTAAATTTACTTTACATAGCTCATTTCTATAGGAAATATTTTAAAATTTTCGAGTCTAAAATTAACAATGCCTAGAGATAAGATATTAAACAAGTAGCACTGCCTAGCTGATTTCTCATCAAGACCCCTGTGTCAAAATTTACCTTGATTTTACAGCGGCTGTATATACCAGGGAGCCGTTTTATCAACATACTTACGCCAGCGTTTTGGCGTAAGTTCTGGCGTAACTATTAAGTTTGGCTTAAGGAGCGTTTTATCAACAGCTGGAGTAACGTAAACACGTAAAAATTGGCGTAACTTTTGCACCATGTAAGGCGCAGGCGCAGGCATTTACGTCATTCAAAATCAAGATGGCGCTTGTTCATATTTACAATCGCCAAAATAGGAGAAATCCGCGATTATTCAAGAAAAGGTTGCATCTAGATAACCTTAGAGATTTTGAAATCTTGTCTAGATATAGATTAGATCGCCAGTCCATTTTGCTGCTAACAGATTTGCTAAAAGCAGATTTACAGAGAGCTGAGATCAGAATCAGTCAGTCCAGAGACTTTGATTTGGTAAAGCTACAGTATAGTTATTGTAGTGGTGGTGTCATCTCTAGAGGCTGTATCACGTATTGAAATTATCACGCACAACAACCTTGACCTTTATTTCTAATATGTAATGAATGTAAATACCAGAATATAACGCGTTGATCTGTCGATGTCCATTTTGCTGCTAACAGATTTGCTAAAAGCAGATTTACAGAGAGCTGAGATCAGAATCAGTCAGTCCAGAGACTTTGATTTGGTAAAGCTACAGTATAGTTATTGTAGTGGTGGCGTCATCTCTAGAGGCTGTATCACGTATTGAAATTATCACGCACAACAACCTTGACCTTTATTTCTAATATGTAATGAATGTAAATACCAGAATATAACGCGTTGATCTGTCGATGTGTGCAAATTGAAAATTTATTCATCTGTTCATAGATCAGAATAAAACGTATTGGATATTGCTAATCGACAAATCGTATGATCAATATTTGTGTACAGTCGACTGGATTTCAGTGTGACATGCAGGGGTGTAGGGTGATGTAGATAGTTTCTTCACTGTACCAGGGATCATACATAATAAATCCCGACTGCACTAACCAGGGGATCGAGGCCTTTGTTGTTAAAACTGGGTTATATTAGGACCTAGGTTGAAATTTTTCTTCGTCAAATGAGTACAGTAATGTTTAGTCCGATGAAGTGTCTCCTCATCCGGTTTTGGACCGGAGACCCAGACGGCCAGAGTCTCCACATCCGGAGAATTGGGGGCGGGGGGATTTGTCTCCACATGCGGCTCTATTCCTTTGTCAATGCTTACCGACGACCTATACTATAAAATGATTGGCTATAGTTTTCCACTCTTGTAACGTATCAATAAACTTAATTACTTTTGAAACATTTGCTTGACCAGAGCGAGAGAAAAAAACGGTGAATGGTAAATGTAATTATTAATGTGTAATTATGGCTGTGGGGCTCGTTTTGGGAAGGCTGCTTTTGGGTACGGGCCCCGGATTATTTTTGTTTTTTTGTTTACTTTCATTTTCTCCGCCTTGATTTCACTTGTACATGAATCACGTACAATCCAATTTTTTTTTTATTTAATTGCGCCTTTCCATCTTATGTTGCAATGGCAATTAAATGCAAACCACCATAGGTGTTAAGTTATTCCATAAAATTTTACTAATGTTCACACCTTGTTCAATTAATAAGATTTTGTCTCTGTATACAGAGTGAAACAATATGTTATAAAATAGGATAAGCATTATTATACAGTTTGGGAATTATTATACATTATTTTATGTTTTTCGGTGGTTTATCAAAATATAGTGTAGATTATATAGAGGATAATTGTTGGTTTCGGTGTAAGATCACGTTATAATTTCACCGAGTGGGCACCAAAAGTGATATTTTCACGAGTGGCGCAGCCACGAGTGAAAATAACAACTTTTGGTGTTCACGAGTGAAATTAACGTGATATTACACCGATACCAACAATTTTTCTGTTTATTTTATGGTTAAAACTCTACTTTTTATTGAGTTTATTTCTACAAAATATCGAAAATCGCGGGAAACGTCATCAGAAACATAGCGCAAATGACGTCATTTAAACGACGTCATCGTCGCATGGTTTCCAGCATT
>JAFMSR010002393.1:0-25021 GCA_022818135.1 Saxidomus purpurata
GTGAAAGTACGCGATGGTGAATGTGTGTGCAAATTATGAATGCTCCGCCTTACTCGTATGTTTTAGTTTTCAATTCCAGTGAAATTTATGTTGTTGAAAAGTATTACCATCTGTTAGATATCACTTGAGAGAGAAAGTGCTCTTTGGACGGAGCTGATTCTTCTAAAGCATACCAATATAATCTACTAACTTTATCATACATTGACACGCAATGCTCATGACAGTTAGATGCCCGTCGTCCGTCATGGTAAGCTGTTTTTCAGAAGCCTAGGTTCTGAAATCACATTTGTTTGTTCAATTATTGTTTTATTGGCATACAATTTTCATTTTAGATGATAAGTCATACGACATTTTCTTCTTTTTAAATATTTGCCTTCAGATAACTACACCATGTGCGCATGTATGTTTTAATTGGCAATCGATGTGTGTCGCAATATCAGTGATAGGTTCTAAAATAAGTAGCTGATTGATTATCGATGGGCGGGTATTGTTAAAGTATATAATATGTGAAGGATGTTCAAAAGGTTTCTGGAAAATGGCCATATCTTTTTTAATAGATGTATTTGGACTAAATTGTAAATGTAAATAAATTGAAGTATCATGAAAAGATTGACGGGTTCTTTTTCATGTTTTCCCAATGTACTTTCTACAGTCACTTTAGCAACGCCTGTGGTGAGCGGGTCAAATTCATTGATTTATCTGTTCAATATGCACGTGATATTTTATAACAGCAGAAGCCCTTACTTTTCATTCGAACACAATGCTATGGCAACCTTTCAAACATTTTTGTAGGAAGAGTAAATATTGTCTTCGTTCATGTTCACGTTTGTTTCAATGAAAAAGAAGTACTACTCATTTTAAAGGTTGAAAATGAACACAATGCAAAGATATTAGTGAAAAGTTCACTGAATAAAATTAAACCAAAGACTTAAAATATGAATGACACAAGCATGGGACAGTGTTCCCTGAGCAAGTTTTAAAACTATAGACTTAAGTAGATTGGGTATACTATTACGTATATACTGTGAAAATTTGCGGAAACCTTTCGAACGCCCATCTTATGTAAAAACAGATGGTTAATCTATTGCATATGTTTGTTTATATTTTAATTTACTTGATTACAGGTATATACATTATGTGTTAAACTGTTTTAACAGTTTGTCATTAACCTGTTGTGAACGACAAACAATATTATCTCATGTTAGCATAATGTGTTTTAACTCTTTTTACCTCACCTGAGCAATGTTTGTGGAAGGTGAGCCATTATGATCGCCTAATGTCTGTGGTCTTTCTACACTTAACATTGTAAACCCCCTAGTGCCAATATATGAACCCGAAATATCATATGAATTATTCAGAATATTAGTCTTGATGATCTCTAGGCCAGACGTTTAAAACTGGGTCACATGGGGTCAAAAAAATCTAGGCCACACTATCAAATCAAAGGAATACCTTGTTAACATTATAGAGGTCACATTTGGCTCTCAGTCATCACGAACTTTTGTCATAATGTGTCTTCATGATCTCTAAGCCTAGTTTAAGACTGCATAAAGGACAACGACCAATCAAATGAGCTGAAACCACGGTTTAAGGTGTCACGTGACTCGTTAAATCGATGCTTTACATATATGACTTTAAACTGTGGTTTAAAACATTAATCTAGGGTTTAACACGCCAAATGCACATTAATTCAGTTAACTCTTAAACCTATTGTTTAACAACTCTTAAACCCATAGTTTCAAGTGCCGTTTGCACAATAATTTCTTAAACCGTGGTTTAAAGTCTTAAACCGCAGTTTAAAGTCTGTTAAACCCATAGTTTAAGAGACAACCTATCAAATGAGCTGAAACCACGGTTTAAGGTGTCACGTGACTCGTTAAATCGATGTTCTTCATATATGACTTTAAACTGTGGTTTAAAACATTAATCTAGGGTTTAACACGCCAAATGCACATTAATTCAATTAACTCTTAAACCTATAGTTTAACAACTCTTAAACCCATAGTTTCAAGTGCCGTTTGCACAATAATTTCTTAAACCGTGTTTTAAAGTCTTAAACCGCGGTTTAAAGTCTGTTAAACCCATAGTTTAAAAGACAACCAATCAAATTAGATGAAACCACGGTTTAAAGTGTCACGAGACACACTGTTTGACATACTTATATAACAACGGTATTTGATATTTTTTTTATTTCATATTTTAACTTTGATACATAATAATCAATTATTTGGACAATATCTAAAAGTAATTTTGGATATGAAATAAAATTTGCGCACAACGTAAACTTGTTCTTTTTTATTCATTCATTCATTCATTCATTCATTCATTCATTCATTCATTCATTCATTCATTCATTCATTCATTCATTCATTCATTCATTCATTCATACATTCATTCATTCATTCATTCATTCAATATTTCTTTATATATGCGTTTAACCCATTTTTTTCCAAAAAACATTGATCTGACAACCTCGTGAAAAAACAACGGTCACAAAGACTTAAAATTGCTTGTGTATGTGTTATAATAAATTGCATACCACTTTGACAATCGTACATCTAGGCCTGCCTTTAGCAGGCTGTTGTAAAAACATTAGAAGTATGTTGTCTTACCTGTTTGATTATTTGACAATTTGCAATATTTCGGATGTTAAATAAGAAAATTTGGCTACACAGTCCTAGTATGACAGGTTACAGTATATGAAAAAAACTACATTTCCGAAAAAATACAAAAACACTTAATTATATCATAGACTTAAATTTCTGATACGAAACCGGGAATGATCGAGCCAATCCGAAATTGAAATTCTCTTTATATATAAACAGGCAACTGAATTAATAAATGTGGTCACAACGCCACTATGTAACGGCATGACATCATGTTATTATGATAGGTGTTAGTCATTTTAACAGGCGGGCAGTTTACCTAAACATTGTTTCTGCTAAGCACCAGTCCTCCGTTTGAAACCAACAATTTTCTCACATAGAGACATGGTCGGTAGGAATACTCGATTCAATGCGGTGCACGACATTTCGCCGAAAGACATTTCGTTGACTACGACACTTCGCCAAATAAGATAGTTGGTCTAATACGACAGTTTGTCGAAGACAAGACTACGACAGGTGGTCGAAAACTAGTTTTAACTTTACAACATTCGGTCGAAAACTGTCAAACTGCAAAATAATCCCTTTGTTATTGACTTATATTATACAAGGTTACGTTGTGCACAAACATTGGATACAAGGGTATAATATATCAATAGTGCACGTCAACCTCCCTGCTGGTCTTTATTCATAAGGTGGTCTCTATTCGGAGGTGGTCTCATCACAGGTTTGAAGCATAATTGAAGCCTGTACAACATTACTTTAACTGGGTTTAGTAAGACATAATATAATGTATCTCAAACATTTCATGATCTGTGGAAAACACGTTTTCTAATTTGGTTTTACGTTTTGCGTCGTATGATTGACCGATGCATTATGCAGACGATAGCCTATGTCATGTTGTGAATGTTTATTAATTGTAAATACAAAATAAGTGCCTCTGGCTTTTCATGTACGGGCAGTTTACCTATAACCATTGTATCTGGATTGAACCAGTACTACGTGTAGATGCATATCCTCCGTAATAAACTGTATTGTTTTGCTCACGCAAAGAAACATTTTCTGTAGCAATGCTCGAACCCACAAAGGTGTATCGCATCTGTATAAGGTGGGATCAGAGGGATAGGGGTGGTTTCATCAGGACAGACGTGCTTGTCACCAGGTGATATGACGTTATGATGATTTTAAATCAATTCAGCTTTGAAGATGAAAAGGGATAATGTCCGCCTCTGCCAAATAATGAAGGGACTAATGTCTCATTGTGCAAAATTGGGCTGTAGGGGTTGTTATGGGGCTGTTTAACACGAGTGTTGCTCGCATTCTTCACACGTCACATTTATGTATGAATACATTTAAATTACCTGTTATATTAAAATTTATAAGTAAAGCAAAATTATGTTTATAGTTTGTACTGATTCAATTAAGATCGACTGTGAAATATTGAAACTTATGGGGTCACTCTCGAGAACGCTTCCTGGAAAAACAGTACTGGCGTCGTAACCCCGGTGGGGCTCGAACCAGCAACCTCTGGGATGAGCGGCAGACACCTTAACCTCTACATCACTACCATCTCATATTCATAATATAGGAAAACTAGATATAATAATTATTTTTTATTTAGGACAAATTGAATTATATTAAACCTCCGTCCTAAAAACGTTATATAAGGACCAATCTTAAACTGAAATGGGGTTAAAGTGGATCACATTTATGACCCTTCATTGTTTTTTACCTGTTTCTTGTCGGGATATTGCCTACGGCTAAAGTCGTGCCTTGCTTCTTATAGTACTATATCGGTCTGTATCCTCTGAAGCTTAAAACATTTTACCTGATATAATTTTTTATAAGAAGCTTTTAAAAACATGTTAACCAATAATATACATTCGCGGCAGAATTAGTTAAGTGTTTTCATGTTTCCAGTAAAATGTAATTTTTTAAAGTTTCTAACATGTGTCAGAAAAAAATGTCAAAGTCAAGGCTAATACACGCCACTGACGTAATCAAAAAGTTATTTCATAATCATAAACGGCGTGATAAATGTAACATTTCCTATTTATAATGCTTTTTTTTCATTTTTCTGAGACTTGACTAATTTGATATGTTTTAAGTTTAAAATCGTAAAATTGTCATATAACTATACTTTGTATGATCAGTTAAATTAAAACGCGCAAAATGTGACCATGTTTACTAAAAAACCAGTTAAATTCTAACTTACGTAAAAGCTATAACATTCATGAAATAATTTAAGAATCACAAACGGGTTAGAATAAAACAATCATTCTAGATAATGGTGATATAAAATATAATTATGTATATAAAAAAAGGAAAAGAGACTGTTTTTTAAGTTTTGTTAAAAAAAGGTATTGTCGCACGGACATTACGTAATAGGTTTTATTTTTTGCTTTCTATTTCAAAAAACCCTAAAATCTGTCAATGAAAAGGATATATGTTTGTTTATGCCCTAAATGAATGTTTTAGCTAAAACTTTACACATACATGTAGATATTTTTTCATTATATATAATACCTGTCGGATCTAGACCGTCACATTTTACCGACCCCAGCAGTTCTCCCATTAATCCTGTAAAAGTTGTATTGTTCAGTCTGTCAAAGTCATATGAATTATACAAGTCTTTGTCACCATCGATTTTTAACGAGGATGTAAGATCAGTGTTTCTTTGATATAGTGGTTGAAAGCGCAAATATAAAAAATATTATATTGAGCATAACTAAATAAATAAATAAATAAATAAATAAATAAAATTACATGTTTACGGCATGCGCTAAAATGTTTTATTAACAGTTACTTATTATGTCACAAAAAATCCCCTAAATTACATCCGAAGATAACATATAGATAATGACCAAAGAGTTGTTTATAATGTATATACTAGATAGCATTTGAATTGCAAAATTCAAAATAAAGCAAATACCGATCCAAACATGTATAATATTCGCCTATCATATTTGTGCGTCAAGTTTGTTTGTAATTGTGCTTATTAGGTCTACCATCCTCTAAAGAGGCTATAGTCGGTACGACCCGTGTGCGTCAAGTAGTGCGTGACACTTTAAACCGTGGTTTCAGCTTATTGGATTGGTTGTCTCTTAAAATATGGGTTTAACAGACTTTAAACTATGGTTTAAGACTTTAAACCACGGTTTAAGAATTAATGTGCAAACTGCAGATGAAACTACATTGTATATGTTTAAGCCGTGGTTCCAGCTCATTTGATTGGTCGTCTCTTAAACTATGGGTTTAACAGACTTTAAACCATGGTTTTAGAATTAATGAGCAAACTAGGGGTGTAAGAGGTGTTAAACTATGGGTTTAACAGTTAAACATATAGTTTAAAGAATTAATGTGAATTTCGCTTGCCATAGTTAACACTGTGAAAGCTACATTTGACTCCCAATCATCATGAAAAATGGTCAGAGTGTTTGTCTTGATAATTGTCTAGGTAAAAGTTTGAAATCGGGTTGCCAGAATTCTAACAATCATGTCACTGGGTCAAATCATAGAAAAACTTGTGGACACTCTAGAAATCACAATTTAATTACACTCATCTTGAAAATAAGCCAAAATGTATGTTTTCATGAACTCTAGGTCAAGTTCGAAAATGGGTCACATGAGATGAAAAATTAGGTCACCTGGTCAAATTAGAAGAAAACCTTGTTAACGCTCTAGAGACCACATTAAAGTTTGACTCCAAATCATGAAATTTTGTCATAATGTTTGTCTTGATAAATTCTAGGTCATACTTAAAACCAGTGACTTTTTTAACAACCAGTGACTTTCCTTAGCAACAAATGTTTTCCTTAGCAACTACTGACTTTAGGTAAATGCACTGGTACTCATGTGAGCGATATAGGGCCATTATGGCCATCTTGTTATTACAAACCACTTTTTTATTTAAAGTGATCAAAATCATCTTACGGTGCATTCTAGAAAGCATATCATTTATGGATTTAAATTGTCTAGTTCACCAGCTTAAAAATTGTTTTGCTCTACAATCCAGCATCGCACTTCAAAAACCTTACTGTCGGCAGTAATGATGAGAGACAAAATGAAACGATTGACCTGCTTCCAGAAGTAGCAATCAATGGAGATTCTGAAAAAGGTACGCGAACTGATATTAACCTTTGATTTTGATGAAATTAAGAAAACATTTATTGCCACGCAACCACATACATTTGTTTTATTTTCCGAACAAATCAAAGTACTGATCAAAGGCGATTTCGAGAGATGTCAGCTTACAAAAACTGAAGTACGAGGATAAGGCTCTATTTACGCAATTAAATAGCCCACACTTATCTGGTAAAATCAAGTTTAATTCATTTAATATTCAGGTATAATTAATTGCATGCAGAAGTTTCAAAACTGTTTTGTCATTTTACACATTTAGTTTCAAGTACTGAGTGTACTTGTCGTTCACATATGAAACATTTAAGAAGCCTTGATAATAATGTAATGAATAAATTCCAATACAAAATCATTGACCCTGAAAATAACCTGTTTACATCATTTTTATTCAATATGGCGTCGTCTTCAAAAGTGACCAATGTCTAAATATAGACCGACTTTGAAAATTCCGTTTCTATTTTTAGTACATGACTAGCTGATTTTCCGAAAACGAGACGGAAAATTTCACCAATAATATTTATCATTAAATCAGACTTTCCAAGATGTGCGTACAAAGGAACTATTTGTTTATGATCAATAACTATTATTGTTTATTTAATTAATTAAATTATTTTTGAAAATAAAGTGTCAAAACTGTATTTTTACATCAAACTGATTGTACATAAAAAGAGTGTTAGGAAGATTAAACGTTGATTTTATCACATTATATTGATTAGTGTGTGAAAATGAATACCGTATGAAGTTCCAATGGTTGTTGTAGAGCACAATCCAATTATGGTGCAAACCCTAGGTTACATTGGACCAAAACCTAGGTCACCAGGTCAAAAATTAGAAAAACCTTGTGAGCACTCTGAAATCTTTGGTTTGTACCCATTTATCTCGGTGATACAGTATTTATGTGAACTTGGTCACTAGGGTCAAAAACTAGGAAACCGGGCTAAATCATAGAAAACTATTTTAAATACTCAATGACGCCGCATTTGTCAGCCAATTATCATGAAATTAGCGAAATGTTTCCTTGGTGAACTCTACGTCAAGTTTGAAACCCATTCATCTCCATGATTTAAAATCTGTGTCAACTTTGAAACTAGGTCACTGGGATCAAAAACTAGGACACCAGGCCAAATCACAGGAAAACGTTGTAAACACTCTGGAAGCATTAATTTGTCAGCCAATCATCATGAAGTTAGCAAAATGTTTATTTTGATGAACTCTAGGTCAAGTTTAAAACTGTGACACGCGGCATTATAAATAAGGTAACCAGGTCAAATCATTAAAAAGATGTTAACATTCTATAAGCTACATTTTTCACCCAATCATCTTGGAAATTGGTAAGAATATTTTGTCCGTCGTCGTCGTCGTCCCACGTCCGGCGTCTACGTCACACGTTTGGTTAGAATTATCAAGGTCATATCTCAATATCTCTCCTGTCCACCAAAAATAGTAGATACATGTTTGATAACTCTGGGTCTTCCCAAGTTATGGTCCTTTTTTATCTCCCGCCAAAGGCGGAGTGATATTGTTTTTGCGTTGTCCGTCCGTCCGTCCGTCTGTATGTATGTCAGTCTGTCCGTACATGCCCAGTAGACATTAGAGGGTTAGGGTTTGAGGACAACTTAGCATTGTGAAGTTGCTTCAGTTCATTCCGTCATTATGGGGTAAAAATGGTATCGTGGGGTTACATAGTTCTTTTGAGGGGTTAAAAAAGATCAAAGAAAGATCAAAGGAACAACCTCACAAAGTTCGTCTGGTGAGTACGTCCGTACATATCCAGTAGCGATTACGAGATAAGGGTTTGTGTGCAGCTTAGCGTTCTGGGGTTTGCTTCAGGTCATTCCGTTATTGTGAGGTTAAAATGTGCCTTGTGGGGTTACAAAATGGTATTGCGGGGTTAAAAATATCAAAGAAAGATCAAAGGGATGACCTCAAAAAGGTCGTCTCGTAAGTAGGTCCGTCCGTCCGGAGTCATAACTAAAGAACCAATAGATATAATTTCATGAAACTTGAAATAAGTGTCAAAATTAAATTGTGATTGGTTCAAATAATTTAATGAACTCTCTTTCGAATGTCCACTACCTAAACTTCCTGATTTTTAATAAATAACATCTCTTAAGCGAGTGCAGTGTTTTTTCGAAATACTCTATTACGAAACTTAAAAATGTTTGTTTTCTGAAAGTTCTTAATCACTGTGAGATCCTGGTAAAATAATTACTCCTGAAAGATGAGGCCGCGATGGGGTCATGAAATTTTAAAAATGCTTCTTTTTTCTGAAAAGGCTTGTAAGAATATTATTTTGTTTGGCACAAATCATCAACTTTGTATTCTCTAACAACAGAAAATTTAGAGTCTGGATTTTTACAGAAATGAGGGGGTCACTGGTGAGGTTTTGGATTTTTGCACTTCCGGAAATTTACATTTGTTATATTTCAAAAACTATGATTTAACTGGAAAAAATGATGCAGTAGTAAACTTAGGCACAGTATAAATATCTTAGTGCAAAAGCATTGAACATTTCGGGAAAACTATTTTGACCTCACATTTTGTGACTAAATTGTCAAATTTTGCCATATGACAAAATGGCGGTAGGGGTACAAAAATAGTCATTACTCAATAACTGTTTATTTTCTTAATTTAAACTTTATTACAAGAAAAATTGTTTGGATATAAAAATACATCCATAACTAGTTCCTGTTACAGTTCTTTGTTACAGACCTATGACGTCCTATCTTAAAGCCTGTCGAAATCTAAAAAACACATATTTTGTCATTGACCCCCATTTTTTATTTTTGCATTCTCAAACAAAGGTTATAATCAAACTGTAGGCAAAATATCTCAAAAATCTTGTTATTCCTTTATCATGAAAAAATCATTTATCAGAAATAGAAAAAATGAATTTTACTAAAGTGTGTGTGTGTGTGTGTGTGTGTGGGGGGGGTTATAATAAGGAGCGTAATATTTATTCAGATGATGATAAAAATACCACTATCCCTAATTTTTCATCCTAAAGTATGACATATTATATTAAAAAAGATGGAAATTTGATACCTATTCTGAAAAATAAACCACATGAATAAACGTTTCTAGCTAATTCTGCATGTAACACCTTAATTTGATAGCGCATCAATAAAGATTAATATTGCGAAAGGTTAAGTCATCGACCCATCATTATTTTTCCAGAAATTAACAAGCAATAGTTTAGTCTCTGTAAAAAAAGGGTCAATAAAATGTCTTGTTATTTTGATTTTCAGCAGCGATTCCCCTGAAGGGGATGTAGTGCTTTTCTTATAATAATTCTATATAGAAACTTAAGAATTCTTGTTGTCTGAAAGTAGTAGAACTGATTTAATTAAATTACAACAGTTAAGTTTTTCATGTGTATAACTTGAAGAAATAAAATATCACCTCGGAGATGAGGCCCAAGTGAGTGGTGAAATTTTAAAAATGTTTTTTTTTCTGAAATAGACATACCAATTCACTTTCTAGTTGTTCTTTTTGATCTATTTGCTCCATTTGGCGGGGGATATAAATTCACTGAATTTGCTTGTTTCTCTTAGAAAGTTTAAGTTCGGTTCAAAGTTTACATGCATTACTATTAACAGTAACCATTAATGGGAATGATTTGAAACTTCATTAATGTCTTCAGGGATATCAAACAATCAACTAAGATAATCTTAATTGAACTTTTCACGAAGTGTATGCCTTTTGAAATTTTGGTTAAAGTTTTACACCTAACTATTGTAAAGCACGTATCAGAAAATCAACCAATGGGAATTAACTTCATTAATGACTGTAGAAGTATCAAACAATCATTTAAGTTAACTCTTAAATGCATTTATCATGAGTTATGGCCCTTGTCTAACTTAGAAAAGGTTTCAGTACAGCTACTATAAATCTCAGGGACCACTCATAGAAATTATTTGAAACTTTCCTAATGTATTTAGGGCTACAAAGCAGTAAAGTTAGATAACTCTTTTTTAATCTATCACAGGTGTTGGCCATTGTGAAAGAATGTTTGCGTGTTTTGTTTTAAATAATTTGTCACAGAATGTGTGAGAAAGCAGTAAAAAAAATCAAAATATTTGCTTTATTTTTATATTTCAAATTATGCAATGTTGTGATACTTTCGTTCATAACTATTGTATAACTATTGTTGACAGGAGCTTAGATATTTCATAAGTAGTATTGTTTAGTGATTCCCCTCGAACTTTATTCGAATCATATTACTGGGTTCAGGTGAGTCACCTGTTCTTTTAACCGAACATATTTTCTGTTGAACTACATGTATATATATATATATATATATAAATGAAAATAATGACACTATATGAGTTTTCTATTTGTATTTGACAACCGATTTCACTATATAATCAGGGCAAATATAGCATACAATATAAATATATATATATATATATGGGTAGGCATGTGTATGAATATACTTCAACAACTGTTACAGTAAAGCATACATAGTACTTTCATTTGAAATTTCGCTTTATAATAATGAATCTGAAATTACATTTTAAGGTTTGATCCCATATATTATTATTGGCTATGTTGTTAGCATTGCTGTGATGACGTTGATTGTGCTGTGTTGCTGGAGATTAACTCAGTAAGTGCCGCAGATTTATTCAACCAGTTTAATGTTGCTTAAAAACGATAGCTACAACTTAATTCTTGGCTATATAATGTTGTTTAATTAAATGTCACAAACAATTACTTTTTGATTAAAAACATACAAAAGAATTATTTTGAGCAATTATATCCTTTTAACATATTTAATACATATAACTATAGCAAAAAATCAGTATTTCAAGAGCATTTATTACCTCCTTTTAAAAGCACCCAAAAAGTCAGTGGTTAGCAAAGGTTGACTTTTAAACTGTGTTAAATGCTTTCAGAAGGATATATTTTTGTTACATATTATTTGTGTTGTGTTTTACTATGCACAATTTGTCCAGTTAAAGTGTCATTTAGTTTCATCTGTATTACGTCAGTGACAATAAACACATGGCCTCCCCACCAACACCACCCTCCCACCCGAGACAACAGCTAATTTTTCTCAATAAAAAGTATGGTGATCTATCACTTTTAAACTAGTTTTCAATAAAGTGATGTTTGAACAATTCTTCTGCAAAAAAATAAGAAATTCTCATTGCCTGAACATTAAGAAAAACACTTTGACAAATGACTACAAATTTTACGTAATTTTTACAGAACTAGTTCCTCTTTATGTTTTTTTTTCAGTTTGACTACATTTTGAAATCTCAATTCATGTAGTTTCGTGAAATGGGATCAATTGCTTAACTGTTTTTCTATTTAAAACAACTCTTTAATTCAAATTTTCGGCAATATTGCCTTTTTCAAGAAATTTGTCTGCACTTTTTAAATTCACATGTTGATCATATTCATGACAAGCTTAGAAATGAAAAAACAACAAAACGCCAGGAAATGACGTCACGTCTTAATGACGTCATATACACTAAGCGTCCAAATGACGTGTCCCGTACTTTCAGGTAAGAGTCCAATCACATGAAAAATACACTTAAGAACTAGAATTCAATTGAAATTAAACCGAAACATATTTTAGTTGATACATAGTCCTGTCTTGAATGCACTTATAAATCATATTATTGCACATTTGTTTAAGCCATAAATTGTCCTATTATCTAACTTAAATTGTAGATCCTCTCTGCAGCATTTCCCAGGTTTTCTCAGTATTTAATCTTCTGCAGTTGATAATTATGGTCTACTTATTATTTACAACGTAAATCCACATTTACGTTGTGAACTCTCTAGGTGCTACATTCATTATGCAATAATTTGTTATAAGAATTAATCTGAAAATTTGCCATAGTATGAAAGTAGATCACATTGGATCAAAACAATGTTATAAGTAGAAATCAGAAATAGTGGTCACTTGAAATGTACAATGAATAAAAATAGTTTGAATATTTACATTTGCGGTCTTCAGGTAACTTGACACAAATGGGAAAACTTTGCCACAAGGTCGAATTATAGAAAACTTTTGAGCAAGTTGACATGGAAGATCTAGAATGAAGTAGGCTTGTTCTCGAAAATGACATGGTACATCCGCATGTTGTCGGTTTTAACATTTGTCTTATTTTCCTCAATGAAAATCTGAACTTTATTAAACGGTGTTTACTAGTTCCCTACGTGTAGCGGAGCGCACAATGAGCACGGCATAAGCGGTTTCACATGTTACCAGAACCAAGTATAGTAAAACTTCGTTAACTCGAGCATCGATAACTCGAGAACCCCGGATAACTCGAGGACTCCTGTCGGTCCCGGATTTTGCCTATATGTTTAACCAGAAAATACTATCGATAACTCGAGCATCGATAACTCGAGAACCCCGGATAACTCGAGGAACACCTGTGGTCCCGCCAGGTAGATTTCTTGCTAAATTACCTGCGGCAACTCGAGGTCACTGATTATCAGATTTTTCTCACCTCCGATGGTGCTCATTATTTTGACACGTCATGGGAAAAACTTTTTATTGTTAATTGTTGTTCTCGTTAATTATCAATTAATCGGCCGTCCAGTGGCTAAAATGTATAAAATGTTATTCGCACATTTAAATCGTCTTAAATCAGTGTAATTACAGCCACTTGTTACTTTTTATTGAATAAGAAGACATAAAGAAAATTATGTTTGCGAGTTTTTAATTATGAAAACTTAATGATGAGATGAATATGTTGAGTCTGAGTAGACTTTTTGACGATAAAGCTTGAGAGAAAATCCCAAACTGAATATTCTTTTCTATAATTATAGAAATAAACATGAATAGATTATAGAAATAAACATCTAGCGAAGAACCCGATCTCGGGGGGATACAGGAGCTAGATCGGACAAGCAGAAAACCAAAACAGGAACAAAATGCAAGCTGGAGACGAAGACCATTGAGTTTAAATATAATGCCATCATGGAAGTTAAAAGGGTCATGACTGAAAGAAATGTGCCTTTTTCTTTTGTTTCAACTGTTTCATAGCTATCTTTTTGCCTATGCAGAAAAACTTGTAAAATTTCCATGGTTTGGATAACTCGAGACCCGGATAACTCGAGCATTTTACTCGTCCCCGTGCGACCTCGAGTTATCGAGGTTTAACTGTACATATATTTGGTTGGCTGGTTACTTTTTTAAGTGAGCACTAATAACGTAGCCTTTCCTAGAGTTTCCATATGCACTACTCCTTGTGTACAGTATACAGGTCATATTTGTTACAAACTCATCATTAGAAATACGAACGTTTTTCAACGTGATCTATAGTTTTGAGTTTGAACAAGTCGATTTGAAAGATAACCTTGTAAAAATACCTTAAAAATCTAAATTCATATCAAATCATTACTGCTTTGTTGATATTGAGGTCTAGTTAAAATATGTGTTGCGTATGGTAAACGGACAATGCCACAGCAGGGTAGGTCAATTCTTGATAGGTATTGTCATGTAAACATTTTATATGCTATATTATCCAATATTTGTAAATATCAGCCAGTATGTTTGTGTTGATTAATTCTTGAATCTTGCCCATTTTAATCTATTTAACCGTCTGTGACACAAATTTCAGGAGGTGCAGAAAATCAAACTTGCGATGCATGAGAAAAAAAGCAGTTCAGCATTAAAGGTTGCTTGGTTCGAATGTTGACGGTCGAAGAGAACCTTCTAGGCGCGTTATTTTGGACTTTTATGAAGAGACTGAAACGAATACAGATGGAAGAGATGTTCCATTTCCAGATAACAGGCCTGTACATATTGTAAAGCCTCTTATTTCCAGCAGAATTGAAACAGGAGAAAATTCAGCTGAAACAAGGGTTTCATTCAGTGATTTGCTAGATGAAGCTGCTTTGCAAGAATATCAAAATACCAGCGAATCCACTCCTCTTGCCGGTAAGACTTTAAAATACTATAGTGTTTGACAAGTTTTCTTTTTATGTAGCATTTCAGATCTGGAATGTTCAGTGCGCAGGTGAGCTATTGTGATCGCCTGGTTTCCGTCGTCTGTCTGTCGTCTGTCCACACTTAACCTTGTGTATGCAAAGGAGAGGATGCATTTTACCGGATCTTCATGAAACTTGTTAAGAATGACTTTATTGATGAAATCTAGGTCGAGTTTGAATATTGTTTATATGGGGTTAAAACTAGGCCACCTGGTCAAAACATAGAAAAACCTTGTGTGTGCAATATATGAAGTATTTTTCACTGGATTTCCATGGAACTAAGCCGCTGTCCAATCATAGAAAAACATTGTGTATGATGGAGTTTGCATTTTCCACTGGAACTTCATGAAATCTGGTCAGATTTTTCTTCATTTAGATTGTTTATAGGCCAAAATTACCCTGGGATTTCTCCTTGGACGAACTTGTAAGACATCATTGGACTTTTCAATTGCCCTTTTCAACTCATTTGAGCACCTATTGTGATCAGCTGGTGTCCGTCGTCTGTCCATACATAACCTTGTGTATACAATAGAGGATGCATTTTTCACTTGATCTTAAAGTGACATTATGCGCATTTCAAGTAAAAATCCAGCTGAAAATTGTGTGTGTACAAAAGTGTAGAGAAAATAATAACTTTTAACCCAATACACCAAACTCTTCCAGCTACCAGTATGAAAAAATAACTTTCAAAATAATGATTTTCTTATTTGACTGGGAGAGTCAATTTAAGAAAAGAACAACTGCAGGGGTTGCTTCCCTTCCACTGCCGAAATCTCTACCAACATCAACAACGACACATTCAACTATCATTTTATCAGTCCGATTTTTTTTATATCTAAAGCACCAACTTCAAATACTAATGCGGCATAATCATTAATTTAACACATTTAAATGCACAGCAACCAAAAATTGCTTTTATAAAACTGTCACCAAAAATACACTTTATGCAGTAATATGCGCATAATGTCACTTTAATGAAACTTGGTCAAAATGATTGTCGTCACAACATCTAGGTCGAGTTCGAATATGGTTTACCTTAGATTATCACCTAGGTCCCTAGGTCAAATCATAGAAAAGCCTTGTCAATGCCATGAATGTTACATTTACAACCCAATTATTATGAAAATTGGTCAGAATGTTTTCTTTATTGATTTCTATGTCAAGTTATAATCTGAGGAGGATGCGTTTTAACTGGATCTTCATGTAACTTGGTCAAAATAACTGCCTTGGTAAATTCTAGGTGGAGTTTGAATAAGGGTCACTTGGGATGAAAAACTAAGTCACATTGTCAACATAAAAGAAAAACCTAATTAACACTCAAGAGGCCACATTTATTATACAATCATTAGGTGCCATGGACAAATCAAAGAAAAACTTGTTGATACTCTAGAGGTCGCATTTAATATCCAATCCTTATGAAACTTGATCAGAATATTTGTCTCAATAATTTCTAGATCAAATTAGAATCTTTGTCAAATGTGGTCAAAAACTATGTCACCCAGTCAAATCAAACGAAAACCTTGTTAAAACTTTAAATAGAGGCCACGTTTGATACCAAATCTTCAAGAAAATTTGTCAAAATGACCTTTAGGTCATCTTTAAAACTGGGTCACTTGGGGTCAAAAGCTAGGTCACTGGAACAAATCAAGTTAAACCTTGTTAACAGTCTGCAGGCTGAATTTAACACCCAATCGTCATGGAGTTTGGTATTGTTTGTGTGGATCATCTGGGATTAAAAACTAGGTCACCAGGTAAATTCCAAGAAAAATCTTGTTGGTACATTAAAAGTCACATTCTGTAGCCATCAATTACAATATGTTTAGATATATAGTTTAAAGTTGAATGTTGGTCAGTAGGTCTCAGGTGAGCGTTATAGGGCCATCTTGGCTCTCTTGGTAGGCATTTTAGCTCACCTGAGCAGCTATTGTGACCATTTACCGTTCGGCGTCCGTTCAAATCTCCTTGTGAAAAACCAACTGCTAGATCATTTTAAACTAAACTTCATACGAAGGTTTATTAGGTGACCCTCATCAAAGGTTGCTCAAATAAAGTAGTTTCAATAAGAGCTCTGGTTGCTATGACAGCAAATAGGAAAAATCTTCTTTTCAAAAACTGGCAGGCCCAGAGCATAGATATTTTGAATATAGCACTGTCTATTAGGCCTCTACCGAGATCGTTCAAATCATAACCCCTGGGTCAAAAATGATCCTCCCTGGGGGTCACTTGTTTTTACATAGGTTTTAATACGATTTTTTTTTTAAATTTTCTTCTCTGAAACTACAAGACCCAGAGCTTATATGCTTGGCATGTAGCATGTCTAGTGGACCTCTATTAAGATTGTTCAAATTATGACCCCCGGATCAAAATTGACCCAGCCCCGAGGTCACTTGATTTTGCATAGGCTTATATACGAAATTATTTGGTGTGAAGCATTGTCTTGTGGACCTCTACTAAGATTGTTCAAATCATGCCCCTTGGATAAAACAGACTACACCTAGGGGTTACTGATTTTCATAAAGACTTCTATCGGGAAAAATTTCAAAAAATTTCTTCTGGCTTAAATATTTAGTATGTAACATTGTCCAGCTGCTCACTACCAATTGTGTTCAAATGGTGTCCTTGGGGTCAATATTGGCCCCGCCCAGGGAGCCACTTGTTTCACATAGACCTATATAAGACTTATATAGTAAAACCTCGGGGTCACTTCATATAGGAAGAAAACGAAGTCTGGTTGACCTCGACCAAATTTGTTAAATTTTTGTCCCTGGGGTCAAAATTGCTAACACCCTGGGGGTCCGTTGTCTGAATATAATTAAAACCTATCTTCCTATGAGCTCCTATAGCAACTAGCAACGTACTAGGCAACCACTTACTTCCTTAGCAACCAGTGATTCCCTTAGCTACCAGTGACTTCCCCTAGAAACGAATCACTGCCTTAGCAACCAGTGACTTACTTAGTAACATCTTAAGTCCCCTAGCAACCAAATATACACGTATTTGCTTTGCGGGTTACTTTTTAGACCCTTCTCTAGAGATACCATACCAACTACTCCTTGTGTACACAAAACAGATCACATTTTTTCAAAGTCATCATTACAAATAAGAACGTTTTTCAACGTGATCTATAGTTTGAGTTTGAATCTGGATTGCATGGGTCAAAAGCTACATCATCAAGTCGATTTGAAAGATAACCTTGTGAAGATACTTTAAAAATCTAAATTCAGATCAAATCATTACTGCTTTGATGATATTGAGGCCTAGTTAAAATATTGGTTGCGTAGGGTAAACGGATTACGTCATAGCAGGGTAGGTCAGTTCTTGAAAGGTATAGTCATGTAAACATTTTAGATACTACACTAAGTACCCAATCTTTGTAAATATCAGCCAGTATGTTTGTGTTGATTATTTCTATTGATTATTTCTATTATCTCTTGTTCATCTTGGCCCAAATTAAATTTCTTAACCCCAGTGGCATGATTTGAACAATTTTGGTAGAGGTCCACTAGACAATACAACAAGTGACGTCCTTAGCAACAACTTTTGTCCCCTAGCAACCAGTGAGTTCCCCTAGTAACAAGTGCCTTCGCCTAGGATCCATTGACATCCGAAGCAACCAATGACTTCCTTTGCAACCAATGACTTCACCTAGGAACCAGTGACTTCTTTAACGGCCAGTGACTTTCCCTAATAGGAACCATTGATTTCTTTTACAACAACTAGTAGCCTAGCAACCAGAGAGTTCCCCTCGGAACCAGTGACTTGCATAGCGATATTTAAATTACTCTTGTCACTAGTGACTTCCTTAGCAACCATTGACTGACCCTTGCAGCTAGTGTCCTTCACCGACGCGTGCCTTCTTAAGCAATCAATGACTTTCCCTATCAACGAATAACTTTCTTGGAAACTACTGACATCCTTTAGCAACAAGTGACTTCCTTAGGTAAGTGCTTTGGTACTCGTATAAGCGATTTAGGCCCATTATGGCCATCTTGTTACTACAAACAACTTTATGATCAAATTCATCTTACGCTGTGCCCTGAAATGCATATCATTTATGGATTTAATTTGTCTAGTTGAATTGTTTTGCTCTACAATCCAGATTTGCACCAAAATAGACAGTATGTCAACCGTGATGTAAAGAGACAAAATGAACACTTTCTCCTGTCTCCAGAAAAAGCAGTCAACGCAGATTCTGAGAAAGGTACGAGAATTAGTTTTAGCCTAAAATTTTGACGACATTTGTTGCTACGCAACCACATACATTTGTTTTATTTTCCTAAACATATACCATAGCATTGTCTATATTTCTTCCCGTAAGCATACCCCAATATCAATTCCGTTTTTTACAAAACGTTTTTATTGAAGTACACATTTCTTAATAAAAATGGTTATAGATAACAAAAAGGCCTCACATTGTGTGTGGAAGATATTTAGCAGTTCTCACATTGATATCATACTACTAACATCTGAGTATACAGTAAAACAAAATGATTGTCTACTTCTGCTTGACATGTTGTTTGTTTTTATTGCTTGCAGGCGCAACAAAAACAGACAATGACACAAATACCGACATTAACTGGTGCAAAATATTCAAAGATATAGTGCCAATGTTGCCTGTGAAAGAGTCTTCTTGGAAATTCTTTGCGTTTGAATTGTTTGGTAAGTTTAAACATTTTTGAAAAACGTTTAACAGTTACTAATATTCACCTAACCGTTTTAATAAAAATATCGGCCTCTTACCTGTTTTTCAATTTTCATAAATATGTTTTTTGTCAACCAGGAGTAATTCATGTGACGCGATCTTTCCTTTTCAAAATATATTTTGAATGTTTACCCGAAAATATTTAGTTTACAGTATTAAACAATAGGTCCGCTGCGTGCAAGAAGGTACTTCAATACAAACATACACCACGAATATTATGAGATAACGTATATTAATAGATGTAATCAGAATTCACATGTCAATGAAAATTACACGCGGATAACAAATGAAGAAGTAACAAGCTGGCGTTGTGTTTCATCTGACGGGGCTTGCATTCTTGAAAGAACATCTTAACTCATGTTTAAGCAAACTTTCAGAAGAAAATGAGGTGAAAAAATATGTATAATAGCAACTTTGCTGACCAATGACTGTCTCACAAAGCTTTCAAATGCTAAAAGATTGCAATATCAGGGCTTAAGTGGACGTATAGCCACTTTTCAGTGTATATGTCTCCCACTTTCATACTATAACAACATGTAGGTATTGAAACGAGGGAACGGTATTTCCTGTCTACCCACGGACAACGTTATCTTTTTACTGGATGTGTTTCATTAGATTGTAAACGGCTCCAGTGAATCAATGTTTTATGTAGGCTTGTATTGAGTCATTCTTCGGTTTGTGCATAGAACTGATCACTAGACAGCCATTAAATACAATTTGGTCTATGGTATTGTTACAGTAACATATTATTCAAATGAAATCTTTTCTACGGTTTTAATGGATGGATTAAGTGTTTATGTTATTTAGTCTGTCAGTCTGTATATGCTATTGTAATTAATTTCAAAAAGCCAATATTTTAAGTGAAGTAAATAAATACATCAGGCTGAAACGTTTCTATAGCATTGTATTAATAGCTCACATTAGCACTTCGTGCAAAGAGTGAGCAACATTTGTATCGTGGTCAGCTGTTGTCCGAACGTCTGTCAACATTTTGCTTGAAACGACTTCTCCTCCTAAACCATTATAAGGGCCAATTATGATCAAACTTTACAGGAATGATCCTTCAAGGAAATGTAGTCCATGCCGAACTCTGGTGCCATGGCAACGGAAATGAAAACTTTAAAAATTCTCTCAAATTCCAGAAGGCGCAGCGATTAGATATGTGGCATATAGCATTGTCCAGCAGACCTCTACCAAGTTTGTTCAAATCATGACACCTTGGTCAAAACTGACCCTGTCCTGGGAGTCACTTGATTTTACATAATTATGTTTCTATAGGAAAAACTTTCAAGTAAACCTCAACCAAGATTATTCAAGCTATTACCCCTAGGTCAAAACGAATCTCACTCGGGGTCACTTGATTTAGATAGGCTTAAATAGGAGAAACTTCAAAAATCTTTTCGTTTAAAACCACATGACCCAGAGCTTAGATATTGGAATGTAGTATTGTGTAGTAGACCCCTTCCGAGAGTTTTCAAATCATGATCTCCGGGTCAAAATTGACCCCAACCCTGTGCCAATAGTTTTTGCATAGGCTTATACATAAAACAATCAGTTAAAAAAATATTCTTTCAAACAAGAAGGCATAGAGCTAAATATTTGGCAGATAAAATTGCCTAATTGTCCTCTACCAAGATGTTTAATTCATGAACCCCGGTTAAAATAGACCCCTCCGCGGGGCTCACTTTATTTCACATTTAGATATAAAAAGGAAAATATTCCAAGTGTAATGCTACTCAGGTGAGCGATATAGGGCCATTGTTGCCCTTTTGTATCAATGTCTTATCAATTTCTGCAGATTTTTGCCAGAACAGCAAAGGCTTACCCGTGGATATAGATAATGAAGTGAAAAGAATTGAGAACAAATTTCCCAAAGAAATATCTCTAGCATACTACGAAGTGTTCCAAACATGGTACCGTATAATAGCTGATGAAGCATCATTTAACCATATTGAAAAATCGTTGGAAACATTAAATGATAGTATAATCATGAAAGAATTTCTGCGAATTAAAAGGTGGGTAGAAGATGATTTCTTCTGTTGCAATTTTACTATGTTTTGAGCCCAGTACCACACGAATAATAATATTTTAAGAAAGTGTTTACATGTGCTTTTAGCTTTCTTCTCAATACTAATAGTCATATTGTTTATTGTGTATATTATGAACTATGTGCAAATAAATATTGTCATAACCGATAATGATATGTCCTTTCCGTGAATTTGCATGTACTGAGTTTTTGTTGTTGCATATAGAATTACAAAAATGTATTTATTGTTTGAAAATACAACTTGTTTATGAACTGATTATACCGGTAGCTGGTGAATGTAGGCTCGATAAAATTGAATTTTGCCAAAAAATGAGAGACTTAGATAGTTAACTCTCGGCTGAAAGATACTCGTGTTGGAGTTTGTTGTTAATGTTGTTTTAATATGCTAGTACTTAATCTTGCGACTTACAATATAGTAAGTGCAAAACTGTTACATTTTTTTTCTCCTGTGTTATAGTGATCCACCAAAGAAGACACGGCCCAAACCATGCTTCTCAGATTTACTGGTGCCATATGAACACCACCACGAGCAGTTCATACCACAGCAACCTAGTTTGTTCGCGTACGCACAACATGAAAGTACATACGAAACAAAAAACACATATGCACAAAGACAAGAAAAAAAGATTTTACAGCTTACAAATTTTGGTGGTGAAACAAGGAATCACATTTCCCAAACATTTTTACAGGAACCTTCAAGAACACTGACTTACAGTAGACGTTCAAGAAAACAGCATGAGCATCGAATGCTCACATATGGACACACAAAGGTGAAAAAGCAAGTATCCAGGGAAAGATCCAAGCTCAAACAGAAAATTAAAGCCACTGAAAACATTAAAAAGCATGCAAGGGAGCATATAAAGACCATTAAAAAAATTCTGCCCATGTTCCAAATTCCATTAAGCAGACACGAATATAACACATTTCTAGATTATACAGTCAATCTCATGATGGAACATAACAAAGTTACACGTAAGGTTGTTCTATCAGTTACATTCAAAGCATATGAGGAAATAGCTAAGACCAAAAATGGTGAAAGATACCTTCTTTACTGCGGAAGTCCAAAGTTAAATTTGGACAGAAAGCAATATGACAATTTGAAATTTTATGTCAAGCATGCTCGTGTTAGAGTATTGAAGGAGCTGACAGAACTTCGCCAGAACGGTGATGGGATATATCTATTTCTTTCATATGATGGGAAATCAGTTTTTGATGGGTACCAGGTGAGTAGAGTTGTGGTTTTTAAGAAAGACGAAGCAAATACAATGTATTGCTTTAGTTGGATAGTACATTTCATTAGAATAGGTAAATATTTCTTAAATAATGTAAATTAATTGTCAATAATATGTGATATACGTTTATTAATCGTCATTTAAGATTGTAGTACTTGTTTTTTGTGAAAAGCTTTCCAATTTATAACATAATAATATAGGAATAATATTGGCATGTTGGATTATCGGGGGTTAGTGTGAGACTTTGCCATGCTTTCTTCCTATTAAGAATTTCAAAACATCATAAGTACGAAAAGAATTTATTGAAAAAAAAAGAAATGCTGCAATTTTATTTATAAATATTTTATATTCCTTTATGTTTAATGTACATGTATTAGTGAACAGCAAAATCTGTTTTATAATTTATATTATATCCTTTTATCCCTCTGCTTGGGGATGTATTAATAGTCTCCGTCCATGCGTCGTCCGTCTAACATTCTTGTCTGAATTTGGTGAAACTTCATAGACTGCTTTAGCAACTTTACTATCAAGAGAAGATGCGCATGGAATTAGCTCTTTCCATTTCAATCCTTTTACACGGAGTTATTGCCCGTTGATTACATTTGCACATACCTTCGTGTCCGTGCTACTTTCATCAACCACTTGCTGGAGTTCAATTAAATCTTGACGGGAAGGTTTCCTAAAAAGAGGAGTTGCGCATGTGCAAGCATGCTTTCTTTCGATGATTTTCGTCACTGAATTATGGCCCTTTCAGTATATGTACATATAACATATTGCACGTTTGTGCATTCTTATCTGGGCTTTAGGTTTGGTGGCAGTCGTATCAACTATTTGAATAATTGTTTTGAGGTATTTGTAATTGATCCAAGATTTAGGGTATATGCTTTTCTAAGGTTGTTTTTTTTTTCAATTTGACCGAAGCTTTTTAATAACAGGATGACAAAAAGGTAAATTTTCAGCCATCTCTTTCATAAATGACCCACGTCGATCCCCACAAACCGCAGAGGGTATAATCCCTTAATTGATATATGACCCGTTGTATGACCCGCTATCAGATAAGACCTTGTCTTGTATGTATGTGTGTGTGCGTTGGTGCGTGCGTGCGTGTGTGTGTTAAAGTGCAAGATACAGATCGCGTCCCGTTCCAGAGACACCTCTTAGTTCTTTAACATGCCCGGTGTACAGCACCGATACATCGTATGGAGGGGAATATCCGCCTAAACTCTATGCTTCTGTATGACATGCTTACTCATAAAGGTTGCTTGGTCATTTGTCTAAAATTCGCAAGAAGACGATCACATGCAAGATAGATCTAATATATGTACTTAGTACATCTTAGAATTGTTAGAATACAAAGTAAAATGAATGAAAGTACTAAGTAGCACTGAAGTAAGTACGTGTAAGATGTAGTAAACAAGACAAATGAACATGCCTCGATTATGAATAAGCATGTCATATAGATGCATAGAGTTTTGGTGGATATTCCCCACGTATGTAATATCCGCCAAACATCTATGCATCTTTATCACAATTCTAATGCATCTATATGACTTGCTTATATATGAACGTTGCAGGCTTACATAGGCTTATATAGGAAAAACTTTAAACATCTTCTCTGAAACCACAATGACTATATTTAACATGTGGCATTGCCTGGTGAACCTCTACTAATATTGTTCAAATCATAACCCCGGGGGTCACTTAATTTTACATATGCTTATATAGGAAAAACTTTCAAAATCTTTATCTCTGAAACCATAATTAAGGACTAGAGCTAGGATATTTAGCACGTATCACTGCCTAGTTGGCCTCTACCAAGATTGTTCAAATCATGACCTCAATGTCAAAATTGACTCTTTCTTGTATTAATGACCTTGTAATATAGCCAATGGTAGCTGGTGAGCGATATAGGGCCATCTTGGCCCTCTTGTTTTATAGTCACGCGACTATTTTTGACTAAGATAATCTCCTTAAGCACAAGGAATATTCCTTAAATTAAAACTACAGCGCTGAGCTATGTCTTTATGTTTTACTGTAATCTGTTTTTATCTGCTTCTAGTGTGTTGTGCTCAAAATATTCGTGCAACAATTAACCCTTTCACACTGGTATTAATACTTCGTTAGGAAGGAACATACCTTTGACATCCCCCTCGTTGAACCCCCTATCAATGTTTTTTTTAAATCTTTATTAAACCAATGTACCAATGTCTTTATCTATCCATTTTAATGGCAAAACATGAAATCCGCCGTAGCGTCGAGCCAATAGGAGTAAAGGTACGATTTTCGACATGATTTGTAGTCTAAACATATGTATTTTATATTTTTGATGGTTGCCTTTTGTAGT
>JAFMSR010002394.1:0-24972 GCA_022818135.1 Saxidomus purpurata
GAATTCATTTTTCACAGACATTTTTTTGATCAGAAATTAAACAGTCACCATCCTTTAAAATAATATTGCTGTCATTGCTTTCTGTGATAAGAAAGGTTTGATGGTTGGCCAGAAATCTTTAGAGTTTGGTCCACCACCACACCTTTCTTGAAAATAAGTTGTTATTGATTCTCTTTTTATTTTAGTTTTAAGGTTTCTAAGTTTAGTAAATGTTTTCCAATTTCCAGGTGTTTTGTTTTTAGCTCACCTGGCACAAAGTGCCAGAATGAGCTATTGGGATCGCTTTACGTCCGGGGTCCGTCGTACGTCGTACGTCCGTCCACCATTTCCTTCAAACGACATCTCCTCTGAAACCACTGGGCCAATGTTGATTAAACTATGCAGGGATGTTTCTTGAATGAAGCTCTATCAAAGTTGTTCAAAAAATTATATTCCATGCAGAACTCTGGTTGCTATGGCAACAAATAGGAAAATCTTTAAAAATCTTCTTCTCTGAAACCACAAGGCCTAGGGCTTAGATATTTGGCATGTAGCATTGTCTTGTAGATTTCTACCAAGATTGTTCAAATTATGACCCCCGGGTCAAAATTGACCCCGCGCGGGTGGTCACTTAGTTTTGCATAGGCTTATTTAGGAAAAACTTTAAAAAGCTTCTTCTCTGAAACCACAAGGCCTAGAGCCTAGATATTTGGTATGTAGCATTGTCTTGTAGACCTCTACCAAGATTGTTCAAATTATGACCCCCGGGTCAAAATTGACCCTGTAGGGGGAGTTACTTAGTTTTACATATACTAATAAGGAAAAACTTTAAAAATCTTCTTCTCTGAAACCACAAGGCCTAGAGCTTAGATATTTGGCATGTAGCATTGGCTAGTGGACCTCTACCAAGATTGTTCAAATTATGACCCCCGGGTCAAAATTGACCCCGCACGGGGGTCACTTGGTTTTACATTGGCTCATATAGGAATAACTTTAAAAATCTTCTTCTCTGAAACCGCAAGGCCTAGAGCTGAGATATTTAGCATGTAGCATTGTCTAGTGGACCTTTACCAAGATTGTTCAAATCATGACCCCCTGGTCAAAATTAACCCTTCCCGGGAGGGGGGAGAAGCACTTGATTTCACATAGGCTTATATAGGGGAAAAAACACAAGGCCGACAGGCAGATAATATATATTTGAAATGTTACTTAGCATTGTGTAGTGGACCTCTACGAATTATGTTAAAATCATGACTCCTTTTATTATAGCAAATGGTAGTCAGGTGAGCGATATAGGGCCATCATCGCCCTCTTGTTTTATGTGATATATGGGGATATATTGCCCGCCTTGACATAATATTACTCCCGCCTAACGGCTCGGGTAATATAAGTCTAGGTGGGTAATATATCCCCATATACCACTTCAAAAACCAAATAACATATAAATATATATATATATATATATATATATATATATATATATATATAATAGAAGAGATAAGGTAACTAACGGACAAAAACAGTCATCATGTCTTCGTTTTCAGTTGAATGAAATATGTAGCGGACTGTTGTTAAGATAAGACCTCGCAGATAGACAGAAAAAGAGTTGATTAATTAAAAGTATGTGGAAGTTGTAGTTGTTCTTCGTTTGTTTCGTAGTAATCGACCAAAAATCACCGTTATATACATGTATCGATTGGACGTCGAAAACGACACAAGTTGAATTTCAATGTATTTTCTGAAACTTTTCGGCATATATTTGCTATATGAGGGATTTTATTCAAATAAAAAGTGCTATCGCTCAGTTTGGCCCTTCCTAGTGGCGACCACGAAGAGATAATAGTGATCTGGTCGTTTTTTACGGCACTGTTCTTGTTTGATCAGCATGACTGTTTTTGTCCGTTAGTTACCTTATCTCTTCTATTATATATATATCCCCCCCCCCATAAAAAAAAGATAGTGGGTCTTGCACCTGTGGAATTCCCACTTAGGAAAGGATTTTATTATTTCAGTAGCAATAATTTGTGCAAATAGAGAGACTCAAGAAGACATAAATAGTGAAAAACACCCAAGATAGAACAACAATAAAAGCTGGAGTAGAAATGAACATGATGAAGGTTATGATTGGGAAATGTAATGTACCTACAAAGTAATACTACTTGCAAATATTATATCATTTATACTGGACCACTGATCAGCTCCTAGTCCTAGAAAAGTGTTAGTTTCTGTTGATACATTATTCCTGTCGTATGTTGATTGGTTACCTTACTTGTCATTTATTCAGCCAATGAACACAAAATGCGCACACACACGCGCGCACACACACACACACCAAAGTAAGACGATGCTAGTTAACCACGCCCATCATATCACCATAGGAGGTATTGTGAGCAGCTAAGTTAAAAGAGACATTGAATTCCAGTATAAAATTCTGGATAATTATTCTGAAGCATATATCTAATCTGTAGTCTGCGGAAGAGAAACTCGTTTAATATTACTCAATAATTGGAGAACAAGGTAGTGTAGTAAGCATATGGAAACAGAATGAGTCTTCAGTGGATTACGGCTGTTATTGGGGTTCTTATATTGAATGGTATGTCTTATTATCTCATAAAAAAAATAATGTGCTGTTGTTAAATTTTCATTTTTATTATCTCTTCGGATAGGAGATCCAGTCGTTAGTAAAAAAAACGTGAAGAAAATGTTTTTTTCAGACAAATATGATGTACTTAAGCAATGTATACTAATTACATGTACAGGGATAAATGTATCTTCTAATTCAAACAGATTTTTAGTTTGAATTACAGAAACTAAATGAATTAAATTCAAACTGTTGCTTTCTTAGCGGGAAACTATTTTGTTTCTTTAGCATAGTTCACCAGAAACACCTTTAGAAAGGGGAGGATCTTATTCATTCCTTTTACATTTGTATCTACTTTAGCAAAATCATGTCTCCCGATCACGTTATCATGCAAACAGTTTTTCTATCTCACATTTTATGGATCAAAGGACTGCGTCCTGTGGTTTCCTTTTAATTGCAGGTGCCAGGTATATACAGGTGACTGCTCAATATCTCCTGAACCCTTTAAAGGATTTTCATGAAAGTTTGGTTAAATTTTCATCTCATCAAGACATGTAGAACCAATGTCCAAAACCTGCTTTGCCAATGTAAAGTTTACACTATTGGTCATTGGTTTTATTTTTGGACCACTCAGTATCTTCTATATCCATTGTAAAAGAAAAGTCTAGATACTTTTGTGCTATACTTTTACAAATTTACAAACTACTGTGTTACGAAAAGAAAGAGCGTAGCTTTATGTCATTATCTCTTCTGGTGTATTTGGACATCACTTTACAAGTTTTTTCAGTGATTTGATTTTATTTGAAGCCATATTCTGAAGCATTACACTGTTTAAGGATTATTTTGATGTATTCGTAAATCACATGTGTATTTTGTTTTTCTTTCAAGAATACTATATTGTACCTGAGCCTGAATTAATCCTAATTAGTATTAGTAGTATACTTTGCAGAATAGGTTTGGGTTACATGCATAAATATCAGTAGAAAACTGACACCATTTTGCTATTTAATGACGACTTTTTATTTGTATGTGTTGTTGCCATGACAACCATTTCATGAATGTCATGTTAAATCATTAGATAATCTGACATAATTTTTATCATAAATATAGAAGTGAATTGAAATAAGATATATTAAAAGAAAACACGTTTTAGCTCTGTAGTGTCGGCATGCTAAGAATCTTCATTTAGTTTCATTGGTTGGTGGGGTTCGAATTAAATGCGTGCTGTTTCAAATCTGAAAGACTTACTGGCCCAACTTGCTTATATTGTGTTTTTAACTATATGGTAATACAAATTGGTCGTAGAAAAATAGAAATTTACAGTTTACAGGTCTGAACAAAGTGAAATTTAACAATATAATGCTATTTTATCACAGTTTTTACTATATGTACTTGTTGCCATAGCAACCATTTCATGAATGTCGTATCAAATCATTAAAGAAACTGAAAATGTTTTTATCTGGAAAGCAGAAGTGTATTGAATATAAATACGTAAAAGGAAAGTATGTTTTAGCTCAGTATCTGTTACCGTCAGCATGCTAAAAAAAGTCAGGTAGTTTCATTGACGGATAGGGTTCGAATGATATGTGCGTTGTTTCATATCCGAAAAACTAACTGGCCCATCTTGCTCATATTGTGTTTCAATTTAAATTGTCATACAAATTGGTTACAAAAATTGAGAAATTTCCTCGGGAAGGGACGTAAAAACGGGTGTTTCCAAAAAGTACATATATTAAGGAAAGTACTGATATAAATTGTTTTCCCATGCTTAAAAAGTAAATAAAAGTACCTTTTGGACCAACAGTCCTTTGGGTAATAACTTACATAAACAGGAGGTTCATAATTGCCCCAAATTGATCTCTCTAAATGAGACTATGTTCGAAGACACATTAAATACGCGCCATTTTTACGTCTGTTGTACTGAGATCATTTGATGACGTAAAGCAATAAAATTGGCATCAAAATAAAGCTACATGTATTAGAATTTTCTACGCGGTTATTTAATCTAAATGACTTTGAGTTTATGCTGTGCCCAAAGACACTGAAAAAATAACATTTTCTTTTTCTGAATATTTCCACACAAAAGTTCAATCGAAACTTTAAAAAAGCTGTCCGTATTTTTTTTTTTTTTTGCCAAAATTTAAAGTTCTTAACTAATATGCACCAAAACATTTGAAATTTTACCGTTTCATATTTTATAAGCAGGCGTTTATATTTTGACAAATAGGCGACTAAAATACGTTTTTTCGACGTCGCCGTTTGAAAGTGTTGTACGGTGCATTTTAAATTTATGTTAAATTTTTTATTCGTACTAATAATCACCGAATTACATTAGCATTATTATACATCTAATAGCTCGGGTTACAAAATATCGACTTATCCTATCATAATACAAGAAAATTTGAAAACGGAGATGTTGGTAACTATGCGTTATTCTTGTGTGACTGGAGAACGGGTTCATTGTTATATTTAACTTTATTCCAAGTCTATCGGGTTCTATACTCCTGCATGTCAAAATACAATCGTTTTATATACTAACTTATTACAAAGGGATAACAAGACGAATTTTGATGCAAAGCATCAAAGACACCGCGCATGTTTTTGAAGCATGACTGGGAGATGGGCACTGGGACATGTTTCTATATAAAATGTGCGTGGTAAACATCAGCGAACCCTTTTTATTTGTGTGTGACGTCAGTCACTCACAAATATAGCCCGTATTTCAAGACACTCATCCTCTACTTTTAAAACCGAAGAACCTCTTCCGGTCCAGGTTTTAGTAACGACCATCAATGTCAGTCTAAAATAATCCTACAGATCGAACGCAGCTCACATTTATAAAATACAATATAAGGGGAAAGACCAGCAGGTTTTGCTGTTGACATGATTCAAAAAATTGATTTTGTGTCAAAATATCTTTAGAATACAACAGAAATAAAAGAAAATCAACGAGTTATCTGTTCTGTATAGAACTAATTTCCTACGCGGTTTTGATCACAACTAGTCAGACTGGAGGCACTAAAAGAAAACTAGTCAGGCCGAATAATTTAAAGTCTTTTTACCAGATATTGTTTTTGTGATCATAAACTATCGAACATCGTAATACATTATGGAACCACTAGGTACTTTTGAATTTTAAATTACAAAACTCGGAATTCAACATAACGATTTTTTTAACTTGCCAACGCTTCTATCATCAAAAGTGTTCATACCTGTGTTCACGTCTGTTTTATGATATGCCGCACTATAGCGTCTGAAACACTGTAGTCTAAAATACGCGACTGAAACTTATCAGCAAATGAACTTTACAGAGGCACTGGTAGATGTTTTTTGAACACATTTTTATGCTTTAAACACGTTGTAATTGTTGTATTTTATGTAAATGCGTGGTTCGAAAAGTCGGTTCGTACAACATGTCTTAAATACGATTTTTAAATGTAGACAGAAATGCAATAATCTAAAGGGAAAATCAAATTCATTTCTCTAGATCATGCTGTCGTTTACAAAGAACAGATATTAACTCAATATAAATACAAATAAAATTTATTGTATTGTATTGTATTGTATTGTAACTAAAACTTTCAAACTTTACCATGATTCTTTTGCTACACTTAATTTTGGCGTGTGCATTCATACATTAATGATACTGTATCATTATCATCATCATCATTATTATTACATTGTATTATTATTATTATCATTACTTGTTACGAAATACTACTAGAGTCTAATATGTTACATATGAAAGATAATAGCCTGCTATTTAAACATTCAGTTGTTGTTTTAGACAAGTTATGAAAATTTAATACAGCATGGTAGAGAGGCTGGTTATGACTAGGGGTGCGCAATAGACCCGGTATATTGCAATTCGCAGTATTTTGGAGTAAATAAAAAACTGCAATTTCTCCGCATTTATTACCTGTAACTTGAATTGATCTAATGCTTTGTTGCGGGTTTCCAAATAATAAATTTTTAAGCGCATAGGTATGTTGTAAATGAATATTTCGGAATTCACGTGTGATGAATAGCCATTGAATTCAATATATCAGACCCTGATGATATAGAGGATAATTGTTGGTTTCGGTGTAAGATCACGTTATAATTTATTTCACCGAGTGGGCACCAAAAGTGATATTTTCACGAGTGGCGCAGCCACGAGTGAAAATAACAATTTTTGGTGTTCACGAGTGAAATTAACGTGATATTACACCGATACCAACAATTTTTCTGTTTATTTTATGGTTAAAACTCTACTTTTATTGAGTTTGTTTCTATAAAATATCGAAAATCGCGGGAAACGTCATCAGAAAATATAGCGCAAATGACGTCATTTTAACGATGTCATCGTCGCATGGTTTCCAGCATTAATTACGCTCGGTATACTTTTTGACGTAAATCCGGGTTAAAGATTGCAAAAACAGTGAAAAATAAAAATGGTAATCCACTGTTTCAAAACTGGATTATCACTTTTATTTCACTGAGAAAACATAAAATAAAGTGACCGATTCAAAATTTCATAATATGCTATTTATCTAATAAGATCAATGAAAAATATCTTAGTATAAATTATGCAAATGTAAATCGTTTTTAAAAAATCACAGTTTAAACTTGCTGTAATTTTGTTCCGTGACGACTATGACGGACGGTAGGCGGTATATTGCTCTATCTCAAAAAGGTAAGCAAATAAACATGAATGACTTTGTCCAAGGAATGATTTCATTACTTTATAACCATAATATACCCACGTTTGAAAACTTCAAAGTATATTTTCGTATGAGTTACTCACTTTCAATATATTGCAATAGGGATCCCAATACAGTGCCGCATATTGCAATATATCGCAATACGAGTTCTGGCAATACCCATCCCTATTTATGACCAAACCTAGACTGAACATAATAATGTTAAGGTCAAAAGTCATGTCGACCTTGGGTCATCAAAACAAAGCTTAAGCTTAGGAAGTACAGTCTTGGTAGGGATGCTGACTATGACAATTGAATGACAATTATGTATGTTTGGGTTAGAGGTCATGATGACCGTGAATAGACAAAAGACTAGGAAATATCGTTAGCGCAAACTTTGTAGAGGTTACTCATATTCAGAAGTTGGCCATTATCTATTATTTACAAAGTAGGTCTAGGTTACGGTCACCATGATGGTTCTGTCTAACGTTTATGTCTTGGTTGCTGAGAAATAAGATGTCTTTTTTATTTTACGGTCAAAATTAAAGGTCATTATTTCTTGGATATTGACCGTAGTCAATATCACATTATATACAGATTATAGCATGGTGGGGTACCGTATTTGATTCAGGATAGGACTGTCCCGGGTTCGATCCCCACCAGGGCAAAGGTAGTAGTGTCCCTAGGCAATACACAGGTATGTTCACCTTACCCCTTCTCTCTCTCTCTCTCTCTCTCTCTCTCTCTCTCTCTCTCTCTCTCTCTCTCTTCTCTCTCTCTCTCTCTCTCTCTCCCGGGAGATAGTGAGAAGTGAGAGAGAGAGATGATAGTTTTAAACGTAAAGTGAGGACAGTACACCTAAACCGGTCATCCGGGGACTCCTATATCCCTACCTTGTAGAAGCCACTCTCTGCTATTTTTTCAGTCACAGTTGTATCCCTTTCACCGTGGCCACTTTTTTGTTAGAATTTACCGCAATGAGAGAGTAATTTACTGGAGACTGGGAGATGATATACAGTGGGGACATGTCCTCACAAAAAGTGCAAGTCTTTCGGAACGGGAGAGTAGTTTACTGGGGACTGAGAGATAATATAGTGGGTACATGTCCTCACAAAAAGTGCAAGTCTCGCGGAACGGGAGAGTAGTTTACTGGGGACTGAGAGATAATATAGTGGGGAAATGTCCTCACAAAAAGTGCAAGTCTCGCGGAACGGGAGAGTAGTTTACTGGGAACTGAGAGATAATATAGTGGGGACATGTCCTCACAAAAAGTGCAAGTCTCGCGGAACGGGAGGTAATTTAATGGGGACTGAAAGATAATACAGTGGGGACATGTCCTCACAATTAGTGCAAGTCTCCCTGAATGGGAGATAATATAGTGGGGACATGAATTGAGTAATTTTGAGGTACTCCATGGGTATGTCCACATGATGCTATGTGAATGTATTCTTTTTATTCTCACTGTGGGACCATTCAGATCTTTGGAGGAGACAGCAAGCCGTACGAGAAAAGGACTCATTTACGAAGGATTTAAAGTACACTGTTGCTGTAACCCGTGTTTGCGTAAACCAGTACTGCAGCATGCTTATTCAAATCTGGTCATTAATAAAACACGAGTTACGGAAGCTTGTCAAGTTGCAAACTATAACGTTTTTTTTTTCTTTTATTGCTATGTCAACCGGAAATCTGCTAGAAATGGAATTCTTTAAACAACTCTAGTATACTAGAGGACCATCTGAGGTATGTTCATGTTATCTGTGATTAACTTGCAGTTGCACACAGGACGGATGCACCAAGGAATGGGGGAGGGCGTGACTAGATTACCACCTGTGGGTACAAATGCTCCGCTGGGTTTGGGGCACGTGTGACAAATTTTCACCAAGAAGTCAATTTTTGTAAGTGGAAAAGGGGGAATAATATCAAACTATACAAGGTAGAGTTATGACACTTGGCTCCTGATGATGAAGTGTATTGAATTCGAAAGCAATGCCTCAAGTTGTAGGGCACGGTTTGCAAAAAGGTGGTACGAAAAACTTAACCAAGCTCACAGCATTATTTGAAGTTGAAAAAGGGCCATAATTCTATCAAAAACCTTGACAGAGTTATGTTCTCTTGTCTGTTGATAAAGGTAGTGATGGTTAACAAGTATGGTAAGTTTCAAAGTAATACCTCTAATGGTTGTGAAATAAAGTGAGGTGGTACGAAAAACTTAACCAATGTGTGAAGCTGACGCCGGGATGAGTAGGACAGCTTCCCCTTTTCTTCGAAAAGTCCAGCTAAAAAGGGCATAAATCTTCAACTATACAAGGTAAAGTTATGACGCCTGGCCTGGTAGTTGAACTCATTATAAAGACGTAATACAGTTAAGTTGAAAACACCGATCAGAAGGGGCAGAAGAGCGTGAATAGTCACAGACATTATCCACCTGATACATCTTTTTCAATGAGAATTAACGAAGATCAGTTAGACTCAAATATCATTTATTTTTCACTGAATAATTCCACTTTTCATAGAACATCAATTTAGACTATCAGTCTATCCATATTCTCTTTTACAGACAAAAAAGTGTACAACTTTATTCAGAGTCAGTATGCATAGGCAACATTAGTAACATAGATATGATAACCATTACAAGTTTAAAAGTCACAAAAATTCTCAAGTACTATGCAACATAATGAAGATCCAAAATTCAATTAATTCTAATTCAGCTTAACCCTGGATAACTTCAGTAATTTCACAAAGTCCCTTAAATGCAATTATTGTAAACATTTCAGAGAAAGGTGCCATCAATAAGTACGAGTAATAATTCTGCAACTAGAAGGGAATTTTCTTATCAGTCTAAAGCTCAAATATAAAATTATAAGTCATTCTTGAACCAGTTGACACTAGTATCATTTTAACATACTTCAAATAATTTTAGACTATAACATTTATTGTATCAAGAAATGTTTCAATACATAAAACACTTCTACAATAGCAGAGGTGTGCATCAAATTTCACAGACTAAGGAAAGAGCCAAAATCAATACCCTGACAATGATGTGCATAATTTCCTGATTTTCAATGTTTCTTGAACCTAACATGCTATTGTTACCAGTTATTGTAGGATACAGTTACTATATATGGTTACATGGTATTCACACTATCTCCATTACCATAGAAATAACATTTTTGCCACATATTGTGCATAATATCTTTAATATTATTTTCTATTCACATACCAAGTTTTGTTAAACCTACCTCAAAGATTTTTTCAAATGGATAAATACACGCGTACTCTTTAAGTTCTAGACAGCGCAATGAGCTAAACGAGCAATTAAGAGCAAAACAAAAAAGTCAATATACTGTATACACCTTGATTGAAAACAAACCTACTGTACGTTTTTCGTATTCCACAACATTATTTTTACCAATGTTTAGTTGTATGTGCATACATATAGCAGATTTTTTATAAAAATAAAGAGAGAAATACAGTTTTGGCGAGGGAAAAATGTAATTCCAAATAACTCCTAAATTTAAAATTACGTTCGCTGCCTGCTTGGTCAAATCTACTTGGTTTAAAAGCAATGCTCGTTGTTTGGTCAATTGCAATGCTCGTTGTTTGGTCAATTGCAATGCTCGTTGTTTGGTCAAATGCAATGCTCGTTGTGTGCTTGGTCAAATGCAATGCTCGTTGTTTTCTTGGTCAAATGCAATGCTCGTTGTGTTTTTGGTCAAATGCAATGCTCGTTGTGTTCTTAGTTAAATGCACCGCTTGTTGTGTTCTTGGTCAAATACATCACTCGTTGTTTTCTTGGTCAAATACAATGCTCGTTGTTTTCTTGGTCAAAAGAAAACTTCAAAAAATCATATTTCTAATAAAAAAGTGTTGTCTTATGACAGCACGCTTGACTATTTGAACAACTTTCTCTTGCATGCAATAGTTTCAAACCAGATAAAGGCCATAAATTGAATTAAATAATGTAAAGCTTGATCTTACTAGATGTCTTCATTCCCCTCGAGGCTTTGTTATAAAATAAGTAGTAAATCATATATGAGCATGAAAGTAGGCTCAACTTTAATCAAAATTTCTATGTCAAATAAGGGAAATACTTTGGATTAAATGCAGTTATGAACTATCTAACCTGTTGATGAGATACCTTTGAATAATTAGAGAAGTTTCAAATCAATCCCATAAGAAGTTTATGAAATATGACCAAGTAGTAGGTTCCATGAAAAACGTGAACCAAGCTGCAACACAAGGCCTAAGCATGGGCAACTGCAATAGCCCACATTCTTTGAATAGTCAAACATAACAATCATGAAACATTACAAACTGTGTTTATAAGCAATAAAATAATAAGTAAATATGCTGGAGCACTGCCTATGGGTGCCAGTTACTTGTTGATTTTTTCATCTTACAAGTATAATTTTTATTAATCAGAAGGGCTTGATTCATAACAAAATGTTCCATCAATTATGTAACCTTTATGAGATCTTCATTTCCAAACATTTTAAAAACTGACCTTATTCTAATGTTTTACTAATAAGAAAACTTTCGTTTATAACATAATTTTGGCTGTTGTTTCTTAGTCTAAAAGGCACATAAATAAAACAAATAAACATGACCGAGTAATGTAATTTGTTTCAGTAGTTTACTAAGAAATTGTAAGCTTGTATTCAAATTTCATAGTTATTGGTTTGATAAATGTCGAGACACTTCATATAAACTAAAATTTTAACAATTTTTCTAAGAAAACTGGAAATGTGTTCCTAGGACATAGATGCCAGATGTAAAACAATTTTTGTTTTATGGTACTTTGATGATTAATTCAGAGTTTGAAATTTTTTGAGAAAATTACTTAAACACAACAATTAAAAATTACAGAAATGAAATGATGACATATTAATTAGATCAGCTTAAAATGACAGGCTATTTCTTAACATTTTGGACTATGCAATGATCAGAAAGCAAATTATCCACAAAACTGACGGTTCATATCAAGCAAAACTTCTTTCATAGTTCTGCATAATTTTCAAAGTTATTTTTGCAGACAAAAATACAAAATATTAACATCCAGATACATGTACATCCTTTTTCGGAAATAAGCAAACGGCAAGTGTTTTGCATGCAATACATAAGTGACCTATTAAAAGCCCTGTCAATAATCTAATATGTGATCATTTATATCAAAAACAAAGGCATGAGCAATCTTAATAAACAGAAAATCAAGAATAATTTATTTCAAATATTTCCCCATATAACTCTATGGAAAAAGTGCAAACCTACAGCAGTCCAATTATGACCTTTGGAAAGGTCAACATAAAGAAATCAAGGAATAACTTCGCACAAAATCAGATGCAGAGTAATAAAACTTTTGCAAAACAATGAGCTAAAGGAGGATAAAAAATTGTCTGTATTGTATCCGACTTCAATAAAACTAAAATAACTGTGAAGACACATCTATTCCTACATATTTAAATTATATTGTAACAAGCACTGTTTACCTAACCCAAGTAATTTCATTAGAATATCATGCCTGTAATCAAAATGATTATCAAAGTTTCGGTTTTAGCTATACAAGGAAAATCAGCCACACCACTGGCAGCCATGTTTGTTTATTTATTAAGCAAAATATTCTCCAAGAATTCAGTAATTTGTTACCCAAGAAATTTTTCTTAAATAATTACAACTCTGACCAATGATTTCTGGGGAGAGAACTTTTTTCTTTAAAACTAACTTTTTTATGATTTTCTTTCTTCAAGGAATTCAAATTCTCATAACAGTTTTGGTATAGCTTTGTGCAAGAAACATCTCTGCTAAGTTTCAACAGCAGTGGTCAAGCTATTTCAGAGAAGATGTCATTTGGAGCAAAATGACCAAGATTTTCATTACCTGGGAAAAAATACAAGAACAAAGTAATTAGCACAAAATTTGACAATCACATAATACATAAAGAAATGTCTATCAGAGTACATTTAGCCAGTAACAGCAGTTACAGCACCAATATATAGACATACTTTTGGCAGGACACTTACAGATGATTTAAAGGGTGGATATAAAATGCATCAAAACAGAAAGGAAAAGAAGAACACAATGTCAGTAAACTAGCTAGCAAACGGGATGAGTAAATGCATTGTTGCACCTTTAATATTCAAGCTATTTTATATACAATCAAAATGTATTACATGGAAAAGCTTTGCTGTTACAACTGAACTGTATAAGTAACAAGAAAGGTAACTGTTACTTGCGGTCAGATGTCAAATAAACATTGATCAATTCAAATTAGAATCTGTCTTCACCTTTATCTCTTTTCCTTGCCAAAATCAGTAGCACATGCTATTTTCTACTCGGACTCGTGCACTGATCAGGATAGAAGCCAAATTGTCACTTCATGGCTCCTTAATGTTGTCACAGTGCATTCAAATATAAAACATTGATACCAAAAGTTTAGAAAATGGACACACCAATATTGAGTACGATTGAATGAATTTACAAAGTCTAAAAACAAGATTTGTGTTCCCAACAAACGGGATGCGGTGACTACAATGGCCATGTCACGTATTGCCACTTCATCATTATAACTTTATAGGCATGACAATCTAATACAGATGGTGGTAAATAAGTAAAATGGACAAACATAAAATGGATGCAAGTTTTCCAGTATGGGCCTGAAGAAAAAGCCTTCTTAAATTCGACATATAGGATGTAGAATCTGAATGCATCAAACAGAAAAATATCCCAAAATGTAACCTGAACCATTGTACTAAAGTAAATAACCCATTACAAGTGCAAAAAGAAGCATTTATTAGCATTTTGCAAGCAGGCTGTAATCCTCAATGTGTTTATTGAATTTAACAAACTTTAATGTCTTCTGTGATACAGACATTCAGCAAATATATGAACAACACTCAAAGAAACAATTACAAAATTGTTTGAAATAACAAAATCAAAGATACAGTTGCTCATTAAGTTTACTTATTCTGTAAAGAGAAAACTTTGAAAGAAAATACTTCTAAATCATAAAACAATATAAATGACAAGATAGCAGATACTATGTTATAGTTGCCTCAGACGCCTATTCTTTAAAAAACATTTTCTGCTAAAACAGTGCATGCCTAAATAATTTGTTTTTTCACTAGTTTTCTTAAGTTCATAACCAAAATTATCATGCCAAATGCCTGCATATTTATATACTGCATCTTAGCACAATATATTCAGTATAGCCTTATGTGTATCACCTTAAAGCCAGATTATATTATCCACATATACACCATATTGGCTTGAATGTTTTCATTGAAACATTGTGTTGAAAACCAAAACCGCACATGTTTAACTACTTACTTCTGGCACCATAGATATTGAAAAATTAAGAGCTTTATACCAGCCAAAGAGTTGTACAGCCAGATGCATGGATTTGGCATTCAGAAATCTACATCCTTTTCCAGTTTGTCTCAAAGACAAAAACACTTATTTCAAGATACATAGTTTTGACTGTAGAAAAGGTAAAAATATTTAGAGATATATTTATGCCTAAAGAAAACAATCATTTTCCTCTTATTTCAAAGAGATATTTAATAATAGCTATACATAGCTGAAAATATTAGCCCATGAGCTTTACAGTGGTAAAAGATTTTTTTTGTAATAACAGTTTTTAGGCCCAAAAAACAGTTTTTCCTTTCTCCTGAAAAAATGTTCAAATCGCTGATACTTGGTTCTGCTTTTAAGCCCACAAAATGTTACAGATCAAGGTCCTTCAATACTTGTCTATTTTTTTTTCAATTCGGACTGGGCCATTGCCCACACTTGGTGCTTGATTTTAAGCCAAGGTTAATGTTCTAGTGTTGTACTTTTTTTTTTCAACTGCAACACACATTCCTTGATTGGTGGTTTGCCCAATCTTACTGAATTATCAACCAATGGCTTGAACAGCTTCTTCTCTTCTGCAGTCCACATCTTTTTCTCATTTAGTGCTGAAAAAGAACATTCCAGTATCATTGCATTTATAGTGAATTCAACTGCACTAAAAACTTTAAATAAGGAAAAAGTTCAAACATTCCTTGTTAATGTCCTTCCTGTGGCTCAAAATAAAAAGAAACACTGAAATAACATGTTCTTAGATTTTCGGTGTAATAAACTTCCCATTTATACAAAGTCTAAAATTCAATCCAAGACAAGACAGAAATAAGGTCAAAAGACAGTCTTTTTATTTGTGAACCATCACTGACTTATTGTATAGGAAAGCAGCATCTGGCTTGTGGTAGGTCAGACCAAAAATGAGTATTGCTTCATCCAGGAATAGTTTGTGAGATGCACTGACTGTCAACATATGTCTAGATTAGTGTTCAGTAGAACCTATGTGTCGCCCTCTAACACTTTGTCAGAATAATCAATAATTTCGTGACAAAATCTAAGTACAAAAAGGGGCATTACTCTGTCAAATATGACTTTGACTTACAAATTTGATGGCATCACGACCTTTTTATCATAAGCAATGCAAGTTGAAAGTTTGATGAATAAATCTTAAGAAATGGCAAAGTTATAGCCAACATTAAGTTTTCCTGACAAAAACTAAGTTAAAAAGAGGCAAAACTCTGTCAAATATGACCATGACCCACAAAATTTGACCCACAAAATTTGGCGGCATCATGACCCTTTTGTCATAAGCAATACAATTTGAAAGTTTGATGAAGTAATTTTAAGAAATGGCAAAGTTATTGCAAATGTTAAGTTTCTGTGACGGATGGACGGACAAAGCGATTCCTATATATCACCTTTTCTACAAAAGGGCGACATAAAAACAAAATAAACTAGAGACTGTTTTACATAATTTCACGAAAAACATTTGTCTCCCATCAGTGAGGTTTGCTGTAATTCCTACCCGTAGTATAGTTACTGTAGTAGCCCAGTGCAGAATCAAGCCCCTAAACTCCACTAAAGGACCCACACCACTTAGTGATTAGAGACATAATTCTCTTATCTGATACTTAAAAGGCACTGCTTATTAAGGAAACTGATTATCTTGGAACACACCATATACTTACTTTTTTTCCTTTTTTTTACCCTACTTCTACCCACTTCTACATCAGAATCTGATGACTCACTAACATCTTCAACAGCTGAAATATCAATACCTGCATGATTTACTGCAAACTAAATTTCAGTAAATTTGGCAATTTATCTAAAAGAAAAAAAAAACATTTGTGGATTTGATGAACCAGATGCAATTATGGAAGGTTAACAAATAAACTTACAAATCGAGTGAGTAAATCTTATGACATACAGACAAAGAGACAGACAGACAAGTTTATGTCAATCATTTAGACTAATATATTTTAATTGCTTATATTAATAACTATAAACATTATCAAAATTTTTAAGTTAAAATGGGCAAAATGTATTTGGAAAGATATCTGTATAATGCTGATGATAATATCTAACAGTATATCAATATTTAAGTTTCACATAAATGTTTCAATTGTCTAAAAGTAGTTATACAATAAACCTAGAAATATTCATATTTGTCACATGTTATAAATATACCATTCTTGAAATATTTTATATTTACCATTTGTGAAAATACCAAAGTCAATTACTCAATTAACGGCGTCTGCGTTGGTTAAAGTTTTTAATAAAGTCAAATATCATGAATACTATCAAAGGTATTGACTTAATATATGTTTACCATCAACATTTACACCAGAGGAAACAATCCCCATAACTCTGTTTTGATTTTTGACAGATTTATGCCCCTTTATAACTTAGAAGTTTTGGTAAAAGATTTTATAGAGTCAAATATTTTGAATACTTTCAAAGGTATTGACTTGAAACTCAAATTATGTGTCCACCATCAACATCTTCATCTGAGGAAACAATCCCCATAACTCTGTTTTGATTTTTGTTAGATTTATGCCCCTTTTTAACTTAGAAAATTTAGTTAAAGATTTTTATAAAGTCAAATATCTTGAATACTATCAAATGTATTGGCTTGAAACTTAAAATGTATGTTTACTGCGTCAACATCTTCACCAATGTTTTTGATTTTTGACATATTTATGCCCCTTTTTAACTTAGAATTTTGTCACAGTTTTTACCAGACTATTATATGGAAATACTCGATATGGCTTAGTTTTGAAATGTCATAGAATAATTATGCAGCATGCACCCGTCATGCTTTTTTAATTTTATACATATCAATTTTTAAACGTTACAAAGTTATTCATGATCAAATATACAAGGTCATGTATTTCTTTGAAATTACCCCCCCCCCTCCTCCCCCCCAGTTGGCTTACAGAATCCAGAGTAAGGCTTTGCACGTAATGTACATTTACAAAGGTCTTTGAACAAGTTTCATATCTTTGACCTTAATTCTTATAGACAATTACACAATACACCTGCTCTTAGACAAAAAAAAAACAACATTTTACCGACAAGCTTTTGAATAGTCGAGCGTGCTGTCATGAGACAGCTCTTGTTCTATTTTAAATAACAGTTACTCTGACATTGCAACCGTGATTCCTAATGCAAATCCACTTCTCTAAAAGCAAACAAAAATGCTACAAAATCTTTGGTAACTATGCAAGCTGTCAGTGTACCAAGTTTCTCCTTTCAGCAAGATTACAATGTTTTGTCATAATAATAACTGAAATAATGTAAGCCTATTTAAATCATGATTTATCCAGATGCAAACATACATGCATGTTCATTGGTATATATTTTGGGCTGTTAATCTTGACATATTCCTCATGCTTCTAAACACAGCCCCAGAAAATCACAGCCATTCTATTGCTCGTATGATTATAATTTATTTGAAGTAAACATTAAGTACATTTTTTGATGTCATTTAGCTTAATTTAATATAAGGGTCATTGTCGTCTGCTGGAATTGTAGAAAAAAAAACAAGTAGTGGATTTCAGTGAAATAAAAAAACAATGGGCTTGAAAAGAAGACACATTTTTCATGGCACCACCCATATATATATAATTACTCCCAACCAGTTTCATGGCACCACCCATATATATAATTACTCCCAACCAGTTTTGTTTGTTACTTGTCTGGGCAATATATAATCGCAATGGCAACATACAATCATTGTGTCTGTATATTGCCCTGACAAGTAACGAATGAAACTGGACAGATTTTTTTTCATATAATTATATACATACACTCATATACATGTATATATATGGCACTACAGATAATAACAAAGGGCCATAACTTTAAATTGGTTGATTGCAATGACATTTGACCTCCATCATTTCCTTACCCGTACAAACATTTCTTACTAAAATCAGAAGGGATCAACTACTAGCCATGACCAACCCTCCCCACTATGGCCACTAAGTTAAAAAATCCTAGCCATAAACATTCTTCTCTAAATGATCAGGCAAGGTTTACTGCAGTTATCTTGACCTCAACAAATCAATAAGGGTAATCTGCTGGTCACGAACAACCATCCTCTTCTATTTGTCAAATAAGGTTTATTGTAAATGGTACTGTACCCTTTATGTTTTGAACTCCTTACCCTAGAAACAATAGAGGTCATCTGCAAGTCATGACCAACCTCTCTACCAAGTTTGAGGACTCCAGATCCAATAGTTCTCTAATTACTGATAAGAAACCCATTTGGTCTACTGACAGATGTGCATGTTCAAAGCAATATACCCTCACCTTTCAAGGGGCACATACAGAGCTAGAGACTTGAATAATTACACAGGCTTTTTATGGTTAACACTGTATCAATGATTTTTCAGTTATTTACAGTGGTATCTACTTTCCTGCGTTTCAACCAGTCCATTCAACCTTGACTGGTAATACAGTACTCCACCAAGCTAGCAATCAGCCTCTATTTACAACAGATGAAACTCTAAGTGGGGATAAAATGTAAGTGGGGATAAAATAAAATTCACAATACAAAAGGAAACAGATATTTACTGCAATAATTGTCTGCAAGAAACTTACTTTGGCAAAGACATATTGATTGGTCATGTCTACATCACATATTTTCCTGGAGTTTATTAGCTGAGTAACCCCAGCCTTTGTAGCAGGTGTCAACAGCACTGGAACTTTTCTATTTTGCTTGCCCTTACCTCTACCAAATCCATTCTTTTTTCAAAAATGAGATTAAGGATACAAATACAAAACATAGGATATTATGGACACATTAGGCCTAACATATAATATCGTTTGTTCCCCCCCCCCACGACCGACCCCAAAAATCGGCCTGACCCCAAAAAAAGTATTGCCGAAACCGAAATGGTGACCTAAAAAGGGAAATAATTAAAACTAGATGGGTGTTAAGTAGAACACTTTTGTCGCCCTCTTACACTTTGTCAGGATAACAAATAATTTGTGCCAAAATCTTAAGTACAAAAAGGGCATAACTATGTCAAATCTGACCATGACCTACAAAATTAGGTGGCATCACGACCCTTTTGTCATAGGCAATGCAATTTGAAAGTTTGATGAAGAAATCTTAAGAAATGGCAAAGTTATAGCCAAAATCTAAGTACAACAAGAGCTGTCACATGACAGCACGCTCGACTATTCGAAAGCTTGTTGGTAAAATGGGTTTTTTGTCTAAGAACAGGTGTATTGTCTAATTGTCTATAAGAATTAAGGTCAAAGATATGAAACTTGTTCAAAGACCTTTGTAAATGTACATTGCATTCAAAGCCTTACTCTGGATTCTGCAAGCCAACTGGAGGGAGGATGGGGGGCGGAGGGTGGGGGGGGGGATAATTTCAAAGAAATACATGACCTTGTATATTTGATCATGAATAATTTTGTAACTTTTCAAAATTGATATGTATAGAATTAAAAAAGCATGACCGCTGCATGCTGCATAATTATTCTATGACATTTCAAAAGAAAGTCATTTTGAGTATTTCCATATTAGTTTGGTAAAAACTGTGACAAAATTCAAAGTTAAAAAGGGCATAAATATGTCAAAAATCAAAATAAATTGTGAAGATGTTGACAGTAAACATACATTTTAAGTTTCAAGTCAATACATTCGATAGTATTCTATCTTTAATAAAAAATTCATAGTTAACTAGAGCTATCACTAAATGTGATTAATACCCCCGAAAGACTGCTTTATAAACTGAGGAAGTTCGTAGTAACAGAATACCTTGCAAAAAAACAACTAAAATAGAGATATTGGTCTTGGCAATAACTCTGTGATTACTCAAGATAGAGTTATGGTTCTTGTACACTGTACTTCCTCTCAATGTACTTGACCATTGTATGAAGTTGTATTGAATTCCAACCAGTAGTTTTCAAGTTATGCTGTGGACAAAGAAAAGTATCAAAGGGCAATAACTCTCTTATGAGTCAAGAAAGAGTTATGGTTCTGTACACGGCACTTCCTCTCATTGTGCTAGACCATTGTATGAAGTTGTATTGAATTCCAACCAGTAGTTTTCAAGTAATGCTCTGGACAGGGAAAAGTAACAAAGGGCAATAACTCTGTAAATACTCAAGATAGAGTTATGGTTCTTGTACACTGCACTTCCTCTCATTGTGCTTGACCATTGTATGAAGTTGTATTGAATTCCAACCAGTAGTTTTCAAGTAATGCTCCGGACAAGGAAAAGTAACAAAGGACAATAACTCTGTAATGGGTCAAGATAGAGTTATGGTTCTTATGCACTGCACTTCCTTTCAATGTACTTGACCATTGTATGAAGTTGTATTGAATTCCAACCATGTTTCTATCTCCGGACAAGGAAAAGTAACAAAGGGCAATAACTCTGTAATTACTCAAAATAGAGTAATGGTTCTTGTGCACTGCACTTCCTCTTATTGTGCTTGATCATTGTAAATAGTTGTATTGAATTCCAACCAGTAGTTTTCAAGTAATGCTCCGGACAAGGAAAAGTAACAAAGGGCAATAACTCTGTAATTAGTCAAGATAGAGTTATGGTTCATGTGCACTGCACTTCCTTTCAAAATACTTGACCATTGTATGAAGTTGTATTGAATTCCAACCAGTAATTTTCAAGTTATGCTCCGGACAAGGAAAAGTAACAAAGGGCAATAACTCTGTAATGACTCAAAATAGAGTTATGGTTCTTGTGCACTGCACTTCCTCTTTTTGTGCTTGACCATTGTATGAAGTTGTATTGAATTCCCACCAGTAGTTTTCAAGTTATGCTCCGGACAAGGAAAAGTATCAAAGGGCAATAACTCTGTAATGAATCAAGATGGAGTTATGGTTCTTGTGCACTGCACTACCTCTCAATGTGCTTGACCATTGTATGAAGTTGTATTGAATTCCAACTAGTAGTTTTCAAGTTATGCTCCGGACAAGGAAAAGGCAACGGACCGCCTGACCGACCGACCGACCGACCAACCACCGGGTGACTCCTATATACCCCCCCCCAAACTTCGTTTCGGGGGTATAATAAGGGACACAAATCTATCAAAAATCAAAACAGAGTTATCGGGATTGTTTCCTCAGGTGTATTATGTTGATGGTTGACACATACTTTGAGTTTCAAGTCAATACATTTGATAGTATTCAAGATATTTGACTTTATAAAATCTTTTACCAAAAATTCTAAGTTAAAAAGGGATATAAATCTGTCAAAAATCAAAACAGAGTTATGGGAATTGTTTCCTCAGGTGTAGATGTTGATGGTAAACATATATTTCGAGTTTCAAGTCAATACCTTATATAGTATTCAAGATATTTGAATTTACAAAAAACTTTTACCAAAAATTCTATGTTAAAAAGGGGCATAAATCTGTCAAAAATCAAAACAGAGTTATGGGAATTGTTTCCTCAGGTGTAAATGTTGATGGTAGACACATACTTTGAGTTTCAAGACAATACCTTTGAAAGTATTCAAGATATTTGACTTTATAAAAAACTTAAACCAACGCAGACGCCGACGCCGGGGCGAGTGCAATAGCCTCCTTATTCTTCGAATAGTCGAGCTAAAAAAGGGGCATAACTCTGTCAAATATGACATTCACCAACACAATTTTGCGGCATCACAACCCTTTTGTCATAAGCAATGCAGTTTAAAAGCTTGATGAAGAAATCTTAAGAAATGGCAAAGTTATAGCCAACGTTAATTTTTTTGTGACAAAATCTAAGTACAAAAAGGGGCATAACTTTGTCAAATATGACCTTGACCAACAAAATTTGGCAGCATCATGACCCTTTGTCATAAGCAATACAATTGTAAAGTTTGATGAAGAAGTCTTAAGAAATGGCAAAGTTATAGCCAAGGTTAGGTTTTGTGACGGACGGACGGACGGACTGACGGACAAAGCGATCCCTATGTATCGCCTTTTCTCCGAAAGGGCGACACAAAAAGGACTGCCTAGAGTTATGGCTCCTTGTCACTGCACTTCCTCTCAATAAGCACTATCATTGTATAAAGTTACAACTTTGTTCCTTCAATACTAATTGAGTTATCATGCAGACGTTTTCAAAAAAAGGGAGATATTTAAAAATGGGACCATCTAGAGATATGGTTCCTTGACACTAAACTTCCTCTCACCGACCTCTATTTATAAATAAAGTATCAATTCAATATCTTACATAGTATACAAGTTATGCCCCGGACACAGTTTTCAAAAAAAGGGAGATATGATTACAATATGGAACAACCAAGAGTTATGGTTCCATGACACTGCACTCCCTCTCACTATGCTCTTTCTATGTGTAAAGTATCAAGTATTCAAGTTATGCCCCGGACAAAGTTTTAAAAAAGGGAGATATTTAAAAAATGGGACCCTCTAGAGTTATGGTTACTTGACAGTGCACTCCCTCTTATTGACCTCCATCTATGTGTAAAACATTAAGGCATTATCTTGCATAGTATTTGAGTTATGCCCCGGACAAGGTTTTCAAAAAAGGGAGATAATTCAAAAATGGGACCACCAAAAGTTATGGTTCCTTAACACTGCACTCCCTCTCCCTGACCTCAATCTTTGTGTAAAGTATCAAGTTAAAATCTTACATAGTATTTGAGTTATGCTCCGGACAAGGTTTTCAAACAAGAGCTGTCCATAAGACAGCAAGCTCGACTATTGTGGGTGCTTGCTAATAAAACAAAACTTTTATCAGTATAATAGCAAAACAAAATTCTGCTAACTATTAAGTATAAACTAGGAAAGTTGAATCATAAAAAAAGTCAAAATCTATCACTATATATTTAATTTTTGGTAAATTAATTGTTTGATAAAAAATGTACCACTGAACACTATTACTAAGTTTGATATAACTACCGTAAGTGGTTACTGAGATATGTGCATGATAGTACCTTGCATGCAAAACTTTAACCAAATTTTCAAAGTCAAACAAGGGCCATAATTTGCACTTAATTTAAATAAGAGTTATCTGTCTTGACTATGTGACACCCCTTAAGACATTAACAAAGTTTCAAGTCAATATCATAAGTGGTTACTGAGATTATGTGCATGATAGTACATAGCAGGCAAAACTTTAACCAAATTTTCAAAGTCAAACAAGGGCCATAATTTGTATCAAATTTATACAAGAGTTATCTGACTTGACTGTGTGACACCCCTTAAGACATTAACAAAGTTCAAGTCAATATCATAAGTGGTTACTGAGATATGTGAATGATAGTACCTAGCAGGCAAAACTTTAACCAAATTTTCAAAGTCAAACAAGGGCCATAATGTGTATCAAATTTATACAAGAGTTATCTTACTTGACTGTGTGACACCCCTAAAGACATTTACAAAGTTTCAAGTCAATATCATAAGTAGTTACTGAAATATGTGCATGATAGTACCTAGCAGGCAAAACTTTAACCAAATTTTCAAAGTCAAACAAGGGCCATAATTTGTATTAAATTTATACAAAAGTAATCTGACTTGACTGTGTGACACCCCTAAAGACATTTACAAAGTTTCAAGTCAATATCATTAGTGGTTACTGAGATATGTGCATGATAGTACTTAGCAGGCAAAACTTTAACCAAATTTAGTACATAGCAAGCAAAACTTTAACCAAAGCAGCAACGCCGACGCCGACGCACAAGTGACTGTAATAGCTGTCCATATTCTCCGAATAGTCGAGCTAAAAAGGGAGATAATTAAACAAGAGCACCGCCTGCAGGTGCCGGACGCTCGTCTGATTTTATCCTTCTAAGTTTATTTATCGCCTTTTTTAAGTAACAGTGTCCTTGACCTTGACCCCAGAACACAATCCCACAAAAGGTTTTCATAATAATAACAAGACACTAAGTTTGGTAACAAAAATTCAACTGAAACTAAAGATGTTTCCACCCCCCCCCCATTTTTCTATTTTTAACAAAAAACCTGGACTTTGACCCCATGAGCCACAAACACAATCCCAATTAATTTAAAAGTCTTTATTCATATGTATTACACACTTAATAATTTAGTTACATTATGTCAATTGTAACTAAAGATATGGAACATATTACTGTTTTTTCTATTTTAGTTAGTTTAACACTTAATAACTTAGTTACATTATGTCAATTGTAACTAAAGATATTGAACATATTACTGTTTTTTTTAGTTAGTGACCTTGACAATGACCCTAGGAGCCCCAAAACCCAACCCTATCTTCTTAAATACTTACTACAAACAAAAGTTGGTTACATTATGTCAACTGTAACTAAAGATATTGAATATACCGGTAATACAGTTTTCCTATTTTTAGTAACAGTGAGCTTGACCCCAGGAGCACTAAAATACAATCCAATTAAAGATATTCATAAATACTTCTTATACACTAAG
>JAFMSR010002395.1:0-24754 GCA_022818135.1 Saxidomus purpurata
ACTCATTTGGTATTTGTACAAAGAGCCAGAGAAAAGAAACATTTTAAATACCTTTGCATGGACCTATATACCCGTGACCTCGGTTAGAATATGATATTTTCTGACGGAAGAGTAAGGCTAGGAAATAAATATTCTTAACAAGCGGATTGCTGTTTATCAATCTTCTTAATATTGAATATTATTTTACTTGGACTACTTCTTCAGCGCAAAGTTTGTCCGAGTTGCCCTGTTTCCGAGTTTGCCTAATGCCTATTTAAGGTATGTTGTGTATGCAGGATTTTTGTCTCTACCCTTGCTGTTACTTAAATACTATTTAGGTTTGTTTGAACAGTAAGAGAGCTCGTTTCATAATAAAGTTTTTAATAATGTTTTTATTTTCCGACAATCATTTCAGCAGGTGAAATGGCATGAAGCAAATATCCAGAAAATGTACAATAAATTTCATTTGTGTCACCGTAGAGAGGGTTTTTGACACCTGCCGCTTGGACCTTTACTACATCACCTCCTACTAACTCCAGGACGGCAGCATTACCGGCGGTCGAATGGTGTCCAGGTGTGTTAGAATAAATGCTATGTATGTATCTAAAATAATTATTATACAATTTTTAGAATTATTTATTTACTGTCATTTATTTTTTTTATAATAACGAATCCACATATAAAATCCATTATAAAGACGGAAAATCAAAGTCAGTTTTACAGAACATGATTAACATGTTTATGAAATCTGGTATTTGGACTTAGAAATAGTGTAGAGATAAATGTTAAATTCACTTGTAACCCAAATTAAGAATACACTTCACTGTAAGACTAAATTGAACTTAAAGTGTATGAAAAGCGGTTAAATCCTAAAACTTATTAAAAGATAAAATCTCATTTTACAGCACCGAAGTCAATTTCAAGACGTCTAATACATGATAAATGGCCAGTTAGCAAACAATAAACAATAACTTATATTCGGTGAAAACAAATTCAAACATAGTTTCAAAAGAAAAGTTGACGTTCTACTACTTAGTGTTACCCCTAAATTAGCGTTTTTTTTATTGTAAATACTTTGCTGTCGTTCGAGCAGGATTCAGGATTCACAAACAGTCACAACTAGTTACGTGTAACATACTTTTGATTGTGCATCAGTCTTAGATAGATGTCGGATCCCCGTGAACTCCTCCCATGGTAATTGAACTCGTACAAACCACTTGCAGGTGCAATGAAGTTGCCACTTGATATATCGTAAGCGTTCTTGTAGTTAACAAAGACTTTGTCATACAGAACAGTGGATCCCGCAGCAAGGGTTATATTGTGTGTAAGTCCAACAGAGAACGCAACCACCGGGAAGGAATCTAAAAATACTTTTCGTTCTGTTTAGACTGTCCATCGTTTAATTCTGAAACTTTTAATGAAATTGTCATTACAATTGAAAAAAATGTGATATCTAGTTTATTAGATAATTTATCTGTAATGAAACTTTTTCATTCGAGAGATTACATTTATAAACTGCAAACTTATTTGAAGCAACTGTGTATGAAAAGTAATCAGTCGTGCTACTCAAACGATCTGAATGTCCTCTCATAAAAAATTACCGCGATAAAAAGGATAATTGTATGTGTATGTTACATGTACTGATACTTTACCAGATATACATGATTCTTCACAGACATGGAACTACATCTTTAGTTGATAAGAATATTACTGGCCGCCAGACGTAGATGTTGGGGGGGGGGAATATGGCATTGGTCTCATTTCGTGGTCATTCTGTGCGTGCGTGCTTGTGTGTATGAGTGCGTGCGTGCATGCGTGCGAACGTCCGTCCATATTCTTGTCCGAGCTTTTTCTAAGAAAACACCAACTTGAATTTAGTGAAACTTCATCAACTGCTTTACTATTAAGAGGAGATGCGCATATCATCAGCCTGTTCCAGTTTAATGATTTTCACGTAGTTATTGTCCTCGTGTATTTTTCATATCCATTCGTGTCTTTGATAGGTATCCGTGGGAAGCTTCTCTAACAAGAGAAGATGCGCATATTTCAGGCATGCCCGGTTCAATGATTTTCCATTTAATTAAGGCCCCACACAAAAAGGTTGCATCGGCCGGGGAGGTCATTGGACGATTACTTAAACTTGCTATGATTAAACTTTCCCTTAAGATTTCTCTGATTTCTTTAAGTCACAACAGCTTTTATCGAACACTTACAATTTATCTAAAACTTTCAAACACTATCAAATTTAAATTGGAACATTAGCTGCTTCACAACACTTTTTAAACCGCGTTCTATAATGTCTGTACCAGAATAATAAATTAAAAAGGGGGAAAAGACTACTAGTCTGATAATTTGTACTTGAAACAGTTCGAACAGTTTTTACCTGGAGATAACATGTCCAAATCGGAGATAACCTGTACACCCGAGAAAGTTGTGTATATCTGATCAGAGCTGCCAAACAAATAATTGTCATTGCCAGTGCGAGCCTTCACGGTTACAGTATCATTGGCACTAAGATGTAAGATAGCGGTATTGCCTGCATCAGCCCATTCAAAATCCGTCACACATTTTATCGAACATATGTACTTTTCGTTCTGGTATAAATCTTGCCATAGTTCTTCGTTTTGGTGCGCTAAACTAATTAATATTAAATATACACATTTTCATTATTTAAAATATAACGGGTACATGCAGGTTATATTCAAGATGATATTCTGTTTACAAGTAATGTTCTATGTACACACTATATGAATTTGAGGACCATAATCAAAGGGTGTAAAACAAGCGAACTCAGTGAATTTGTATCCACGCTGCGTGAAGCAAATCACTGTAAAAGACCAACTGGAAAGAGTATAGGTTTCTATGGTGGCTGATTTGTGCCATTTTGCCCGCGATCCCACCGAGTGAAGACGCGAGAAACAGGAATTTAAGACGGTGAGGGCGCAGGGCAACGACACACTAATTAGCTGGGGCGCGTGGCGAAATTCGAGTTTTTTACAATAAATGGCGGAGGCGCGACACGAAATATTAATGTTTTTAGAGCGCTTATGAGCTTGTTTTCGTTCCGCGTCAACGATAACACGTAAGTTAGAGGAGCAAAACGTCGAGCTTTAGTAAATGAAATGCTTGGTCCCGGAGCGAAAACTCTACGTTTAGGAGCTCTGATCAGAGAGTTTTCGTCCCGTGTCCCCGCAATCTTCGTACATCTTATGTTGCGAAAAGTCGATATTAAATAGCGGGTACGCAGAACGAAAGCACGCTTATTAGCGCTCTAAAAACGTTGAGTTTTCGTGCAGCATCCCCGCCACTTCTTTTCCCGTTAGTTGCCTCCTAAAATGCACTATCAGCAGTTTTTTTAACTTTTCGGGTAATAGACATTAACAATATCAACAGGCATTGAATTAAGCGTTTATTACAAGCTTATTGATATTACATATGTGAACTTTGTTATGTTTCTTCTATTCACAAAAGAAATATCTAAGTTGAAATTTTACATACTATGCCATATTTGGCAATTTTTGTTGATTGGACTTTTTGGCTGCCCATTTTGAGAACATGATTTGCAGTATATAAGTATATAAGACTTCCATTAATAGACTACTTAAAACTAAGCCTGATAACACCACCTATTGAAGCTGCAAGCATATTTAATGGATGTTTGGTATTTGGAGACATGTCTGTGTCATCCACACAATAATTACAACCACGCTTTTATGCTTTTCTTTCTTATCAGTTTACTTTAGATGAATTACCTCTCAAAACTCTTCATCAGTGTCTGTTTCCTCATCTTCTAACATGTGTGGGTACGGCAATCTTTTTATCTTTTATTTAATTACTAGTCGGAAGATTCTCATAAAAAACCAGTATATTTCTGAAATAATGTAGCATAAATCTAACAACGCACTCTTCTTTGCAGTAGGGATTGCTAGTTTTTTTGCCTTGAATTTCTTTGGAATAACATCAGTTGCTACCGAATGTCCTTTTGAGACTTTTTTAATATTTGTAACATTAATACACTGTAAACATTCGCTGTCAAAGGTATACTTCACAAAAATCTGATCTTGATGACTTTATGCTACTCTTAAGACTGTAGCTTTGAACCGGTTTACCTAATTTCCTTCGAATTATCTTTTAAATTTTTGTTCGTGTTTTGGCAAGTCATATGATTGATCATGCCTAAAAGACACAACTACATATATACTGTTCCTTCTCGCCATTAGTAAAATAGTGGCCCATAAAGTGACGTTGCTTTTTGTGCATACTCAAAGGCGGAGTGCATTGAGTCGGAATTCAAGGATTTTGGTTCCGTTGTATCAATGTGCTGATGTTTTGACTGTGAGAAGCAAACCTGATGCTAAAAGTGGTTCATATTCTGACCAGAGCAACATCCAGAGTACGAAATAACATGCTTCGAACATTGTGGTAATTAATTCAGATTAGTCATAACACATGTCCCAATATATGTCAAGGAGTCTTATTCTAAACATAGTGTTCCTTCTGCATCGGTTAAAGAGTAGAAGGTCAGGTTCTCAGTATTGACATGTTTTGCATGATTCTACTTTAGGCTTATGAAAAAACAGGTTGTAATCGTTGCAAAATACTCGTCTGCACATTTCTTTCTGACGCTGGTTTCACTCAATCTTTTTGACAATTGTCCTTGTACAGACCACGCATTTTTTAATTGAAAGATCTAGACTTCAAAATGTACGTGTATTGCTTTTCCTTACGTAATAAGATGCAACAACTTTGGAGAACGCTCATTTTTCTTCATTTCCGTATTTTGTTCTGAATCTATCTCTCAGTGGAACATCGTCTCCTGACTCACTCGAACTAAAAATTTAGGTTTGGTATATGCATCGCCGTCCTTGCCATTCTGGTCCATTTCCATCCAGTTTTTCAATCCGTTCATCAGGATTAGAGTCAGTTTCCTAAGTTGATGCTGCTCTAATGTTGAAATTGTTCACCTGTCTCTCCTTCGAAATCTGAAATCATAACTGTAAGTTATGATTTCATGTAAAAAAGAGTCTGAGTAGTATTTGCTATAATGTTGTTATATAGCAAATTAAAGATTGTATACAACAAGCTCGAGCACACACACACATTTTGTTTTTGGCATGGGGGCTGTAAGCCAGAAGGCCATAATTAGCATGCTACATTTCAAAAACCGTAGACAATTTAACTGTAAAATGTGCTAATAACAACTGTAAAACTGCGCTATGGGAAAGCATTGCAAGATAGACCAGTTCAAGCTGCTGTTTGCATGTAATACGATAAGACAATATTACGAAAATCAGACAGTTTCAAACGATTGCACAATAGTTCATACCTTACGGGCTCAATTACAATTTTTCGCGGACTCCGGTTTTAGAAATTACTGCGCTGTTTCATGACCATTTGAATCTTTGGATTATATTGTTGTGTACATTTTGTACCGTGGTGGAGTGGTAGAGCATCCATGATCAAGATGCCATGGGTTTAATACCCATGGGAGCCATTGTTTCTCTTTTTTTAGTAATTAAACTGAAATTCATAAAAATAGATGCTATTTAGCAAGATATGAGAAGGGTGTCTTAACATTCGTTAATTTATTTCATGCTGTACAGTTACTTAAAATTATAAAAGTTGACCTTGATCATTTGTAAAAGTTTAACATCACAAAAAGAAGAGAGTAAATCATTTTCATTTTTTCTTATATTGCAATTCATATATTACTTATATAATATAAAAGTTCCAAAATCAGTAGTGATGCCCCTTTTGCTACACTCTTGTAATTTAATATGTGTGATATGTCTCGGGAAAAATTAGGTAAATTGTATCTTCTATAAATGTTTTAGGGTAATGCCAGTGGGGCAACAATAAAGATTTATCTTTTTAATTTAAGGTTGAAATGTCTTCAAATCTTGCACACTAGTCAGTTTACAGATGTTGATTATGAAAATATTAAGTTTAGAAATGTTTGAAATAGTCCCCATTAGGGGTGTACTGCCTTAATGTCAAATTGCTCTGATTACGGAAGATAATCATATTCACGGAAAAGTTAGGATATTGACGGAACGTATGGAGTTCGATATAAGAGTTTGTAATTTGAATTTTAAATTTATGATGTAATTTCACTGAAAACCTTCTTATTTACGAACGATTACATTTACTTTCAAAAGAATGAAAAAATGAATTTCTCCTGAAAATATATATTCATTACGTAGAATCCCGACAGGGATGTCGCGAAATAAAAACATGGAAATACAATTAATTCAAAAGATGATGCAGAGTTTATTTCCACCAAGCCATTTAGCCCACAGGCCTTCAGCGATAATAGCGCTTTGATTATCTAAAGCATTAAAAAGAGTTACAGAGAAGTGCTGTTACAAAACAAGTTTACCATTTGAACATTTCTGTCCTGTAGATAACATCTCACCAGTCGCATTGTGATCTTTCTACTCTGACATAGATGCTTATCCACGAGTCTGTACGTTAGTATCTGAAAATAGTTTAGATATTTCATTCTTTATATGTGTGTATGATTTTATTTTTTTCTTCTGTTAATATTCACTATTTACACAAAAAACTAAGCCTTTAGTGTTCATTGAGTAGATTACGCTTACTATGACAAAAGTCTCTACAAAAATGTCTATATACAATTATTGATTTTGAATATTTTGCTAAGACTTCATATCATATAAACAGTCATTCTTCGCGGACAACAGATCATCTATAGTATATGAATTGTGCATTGCTTCGTCTGACCATTCCATATTATACTACCTACTTACTTCGGCAGAAAAAGGTCCTAACAGCATAACAAACATGAAAATATCAATTTATTAGCTTTTTTGAAATTTTAAAACATTTTATCAAAAGAAGACTATGACAATGGAAATGAATTATAAGGAAACGTGAACTTTGAACATGTTTAATTATCCAAATTAGGACTTATATATTTGGCAGCCATGAAGGGGTAACACCAGTACAACAGGTAGCATCCTATTACGGTATTTCTATTTATGCTTAAGTTACTTGTATAATTTAATCATTCTTAAGAAATATATAAAGTTCGACCAAAATTTTTCATCTTGCAAAAAAAAAAAACAAGTACATGTACCTCTTACCTGTCTTCATGTTAATTAAACCAAGGAAAGAGACTTTAAAGCTTACAACACATTGAGTAGAACCCAAGTCCAAAAACAGCTGGAATTAATCTACAAGTTAGTATTATTCACGCAAACTCCTATTGTTAAAAGATAGAGACAAGGTTTGAATAATAAATGTAGACTTATCCGGCAGTTAGCGTAAGTGCAAAAGCATAAAGCGGTCAATCCTTTTCTGATAACGCCTTTTGGTAGCCAAAAGCAATGTTGATAATAGCGGCCAATTGAATATGTCTTGTTGATAGACCTAAAACCATACACGGTCAAAATACCTTTTATAATATGAATGTAATGCTACACATTATTTTACAGTACAAAAAGCACAAAAATGACTTAAATTATGTCAAAAAAGCCATTTCTGGTGAAAACTGTTTGGCAGGAAACTGACGTTTATTTTATTATCTCGAAATTTCGCCCGGCGTCCCCGTTAATTATCGTGTTATCGCCCCGCGACCATGCTAATTAGCGAGTTTTCGCCCCGCGCCCTCGCCATCACAACTGCTTAATTCTCGTGTTTTTGCTTGGCGGGGTCGCGGGGCGATAGGGCGAAATGGCACATGTCAGTCACCATAGATTTTATCTTTTTTTTTTAATTTCACCACCACACTTGGGACTCATCTCCGAGAGGATAATTTTCTGCAAATCACAGCCATGAAAAACTTAATTGTTGCCCGTTTCTATATAGGTTATGTAAGAAAAGCTCTCCACCCCCTTGAGGGTCTCATTTTTATAAAATCTAGTTTCTGGTGGGTAATTCTTTTTTCTCCATCTTACAGAACTGAAGTGTTGTAAGCTAAATTAAATCAGCACTATTTTTCAGAAAACAAAAGTGTTAAGTTTTTATAAATACGTAAAGGGCCTCATTTCTAGAAAAAATCGATTTTGTAAAATTCCAATTGTTAGAAACTACCAAGTTCATTACTTGCGGCAAAAATAATCAAATTCTGACAAGCCATTTCAGAAAATAAGAAGCAATTTTAAATTCCTACACGGGGCGGGGGTCGTGGATTTTTAGGAGATGGATATTATAAAGAGTGATCATTATATTATTTGAGGCAATCATACGTTTTTACATGTATATGGAATATCTGGCACCCTCGTGGAGTGGAGGTGAACAGGGATGAATATTGGAAAGAGTGATTATTTGAATATTTGAGCCAATTAAAATTCAATTTCGATAACATGTTTCAGAGAATTAGAATTTAGAATTTTTTATTTTGAATACATTAGAAAAAAAAGCAATAACTCTTAATATACCAAGGCAATCCCAACAAACGTTGCGCATGCGTCACGACATAATACTGTTGTATACTTATTTTAAGTTTCATGAAATTCTATCCTTGGTTTCTTTAGTTATGACCCCTAACGAACGAAAAGACTGACAACGCCACAACAATATCCCTCCGCCTTTGGAGGGCGATGATCAGCAAATATTGCTATTTCTTTGTAAATCTTAACTTGCTTACAATTAATTAGTAGTCAAGTATATTTTGTAACCCCTAAAATGCTCTTAACAGACTAGCTAAGTCAGTTATACCTAAAAAAGTGAAAAATATAGATTCCATCGCTCGGAGCTTTATATTTCGCGGTGTCTAGATTAAATGCATTGTTCAGGTCAACGAGTTCTGTAGTATACATGATTGGAGAACCTCCGACCACATTCTGATTATGATTTGATGTTACTGAAAAAGCTGGTATGGAGTTCGGGTCGTTACCTGAATTAGAAAAAAGACAATGTTTCACGTTAATGCTTTCAAAAACAAACTTCGGCAAGTAAGACACAACACTGATCATTACTTCATATAGTATACTGGTATGTTAAATACACAGTAAAAATACCGCCTTTTCTTTTGATCATTTTACCTACGTAGGTAAAAAAAACAACTGCATGTTTTACCACGTAATAACATAGTTTCTTAAAAGTGAGCTTTCACTTATGTAATATTATAGATAATTTTGGTAGCAAAATTATTATACTACAGTATAGACTCACAAATTGATTCAGAACCAATCTGAACACATGTAAACGTGTTATAAATTTCGCTAGGATTGTCAAATGTTCCCACTTGGTTATTCAACCTGCTTTTCACTTGGACTGTATCTCCTTCTGCGAGAGTCAAGACAACGGCGTTGCCACCAGTACTATATGTATTTTGCGTGTGACCATAGAGGGAAGCAACGCGTCTGTCATTATGCCAGAGTTCAAGGAACGTTTTTGCGTTAGAATTTGCTAAAGAGTACACCTGGCATTTGTATGTTCCTCCTTCTCGGCTGGTAAATACACCATTTGATATTTCTCGTCTTTTCATATGGTTTGTTATTGTCTATAAAGAAATAGATAGCCTTAGTTCACACGCACATTTCTATTAACGGATAGATAGAAAGTACACAATCAAAGATATTTATCATCTTGGATGGCATGCATATAGCGGTACTCGGTTTCGGTCATATAACATGTGGTCAATATTGTGAAACAGGTGAGCATGTAGCTATGTGTATGTATGTCTTATATTATAGTCAATCTTAGGACAAACATCATAAGTCAGAGAATCGTTACAAAAGCATTATTTGATTCTCTCTGAAAGTCTGCACATCTGAAAGAGCATACTCCTCAATACAAGAAATATTCTACAACTCTAAAGTATTGGTAAGTCTTTTTAAACACAGTATATAACACTGGAATCTAAACATGTAACATCTTTGACTAGGCAGAGCTAAGACTTGATCCTGTAAGATTATCTTATTTGATTCGTCCAAAGTACAAATATTACAAACATAATGAAAATATAAATAAAGAGTCCTTCCATTTCTTCAGTACATTCTTACTGTTACAACGGAACTATTTTGAAAAAAAGGGTGTACCCATATTCTCAATTGTGTTTCTAATTTAGAGTTACATGAACCTCAGTTTAGGGCACCGTTGACCAAAACAGACGATAAACCTATTTTTTCTGATGGTGTGTACATGTATATAGTATAGGATAAGATCATTTTTAAGTCTTAAACTTGAGTTCTCATCTTGTCATTAAGTAGGAAAGTGTATAACGTCTAACTGTAAAGACGTTAATTACAAACTATGACTCTGAGGTGATTTTTCGAATGATAATATACATGTACTCACTTTTTGATTCAACCGATGATGATTTCTTATGTCATTGAAATCGTAAAAAACATTTTCATGGAAGTTGTGGTGTACTGTGTTTAGTAATAAATATGATTAAAGAGTGTACGTCCATTCGGACATAGCTTACGTGAGTGTATGGTACAGTTGTTTCGTTTGTAACACTCCATGCTGCAATTTGAGAGACAGTGAACGCTATGGGATGGATCGAATTTTGCTCGGGACAAGCCTACAAAAACACCAGTAAACAATCATGTAAAAGGGTCTTCACGTACCACTACATACAATCATGTACAAAAATTTTCAACAACACCATTTTCAATTTCACAACTGTCAAAAACACTTTTAAAAGGTAGAAAGTGTAATTACATATAAGTGTCTGATTACAAATGTCTAAAGATAGCTGTCCATCCCATGTTACTGCAGAATCTTACGATCGGTCCGGAAATTGACTCCCAAATTAATCTATATAATAACATACCGCTTATTGCTAATTTACGTCCGTCCGAAGGTTATGTTTAATTTTTATGACTAGTGATATTGAAAACATACCTGTTAACACGCCTATAATAAAGATGGTGAGTACTGTTGAACTCATTGTACCACTGATCTGAAAAAAGATACGGAATATTCCGATCCACAGTAACAAACCAATATGTTTGCTTTTGTTTAAAAACAACTTGTTATCGATGTTTTTCGATTGGCTATGTAAACACAGTGGGATTGAAACTAACTTTTCCGATCCTATAGATATAGTATATCTATACTTATTTGTATTAGTTTGCGAAACAAGTTTTTTCCACTCTAGATGGAATCAATCGCGAAGAGAGAGTAAGTGGAATTATCTGTGTCTTAAATGAGGACACTCATTACACAGGCGCTTGTGCGGATCGAATCCTCGACCTTCCGATCCTGAATCGAACGCGCTACCAATGCACCAAGGCGGCTCCACTGTATGTATATTGTCAAATCTATAAGACAAATGGAAGTTCTGACAATCTCTAGTCCTGCACAATTTACAAACAAATCGCAAAATGTCCAAATGCAACAACAGACTTTCCCCCGCAACAGTGCCAATAAAGAAGTCAAGACGCAGTCAAAACAAGGGAAGAAAAGATTTTTAAAAAAAATGCCACATTTAGAATAGCCACATGTACAATGTACAACACTCGTACAAAACAGTAAACAATAGTATATACATATTACATGTACGATATTTAAATAGCTACAGTTAAGAATATTCATCGGAGGCAAATAGGAATATCATTTTCAATGATCAACATTCTCAATCTGCTGAGCTAAAACTAAACATCTTATTACTTTCTGTCTATGTCTGAAATGAGCAAGCAATATACCTTTTATGTATTATGTTAATAATAGGTACATACCAGTTTAAGCTTCTTATAGGAAGGGGAAAAAAAAACCCCCCCCCCCCCCCTACCCCCTTTTTTTTTTTTTTTTTTTTTTTTTTTTTTTTTTCCCCCCCCCCCCCCCCCCCCCCCCCCCCCCCCCCCCCCCCCCCCCCCCCCCCCCCCCCCCCCCTTCTCCCCCCCCTTTTTTTTTTTTTTTTTTTCCCCCTTTTTTTTCCCCCCCTCCCCCCTTCTTTTTTTCTTTTTTTTTTTTCCCTTCCCCCCCCCCCCCCCCCCCCCCCCCCCCCCCCCCCCCCCCCCCCCCCCCCCCCCCCCCCCCCCCCCCCCCCCCCCCCCCCCCCCCCCCCCCCCCCCCCCCCCCCCTCCCCCCCCCCCCCCCCCCCCCCCCCCCCCCCCCCCCCCCCCCCCCCCCCCCCCCCCCCCCCCCCCCCCCCCCCCCCCCCCCCCCCCCCCCCCCCCCCCCCCCCCCCCCCCCCCCCCCCCCCCCCCCCCCCCCCCCCCCCCCCCCCCCCCCCCCCCCCCCCCCCCCCCCCCCCCCCCCCCCCCCCCCCCCCCCCCCCCCCCCCCCCCCCCCCCCCCCCCCCCCCCCCCCCCCCCCCCCCCCCCCCCCCCCCCCCCCCCCCCCCCCCCCCCCCCCCCCCCCCCCCCCCCCCCCCCCCCCCCCCCCCCCCCCCCCCCCCCCCCCCCCCCCCCCCCCCCCCCCCCCCCCCCCCCCCCCCCCCCCCCCCCCCCCCCCCCCCCCCCCCCCATCTTACATACCTGTGTCGGTTTATTACAAAAATGTATGACTAACCTCCTTCGGTCGGAGAGCGTGAAGAGTAGAGTGCACATTGGTTATAATCGCTAGTTGATATTTGAAATATAGACAACAACGTATATAATGTCATCCCTTATCTATGGAATGATGTATGTATATATAATGTCTAAGATAAGACAATTTCCGTTCACAATATCTTCTCTTCTTTAAAGCTGCTCGCTCTCAGTTACTGTTGAAAACATTTTTTTTTAAATTGACATTCTTATTCATAAATATAAAACTAAAGGCTAGGGGAAAAAATAAGCAAAAATCTAGGTAGGAACGCTTTTGAATTTGGTAGCGTATTGTTTTTAATTTAGAGATATACGTGACATGACTTTATACTGGAGCCTTTTTATATCACTATATGTTCTAAAATACGTTATTTAGATACAGTTTGTAGCACTTTTTTTTACCAAAATCTGAGAGCGAGCAGCTTTAAAGGGACACTCCCTACATTTAGCAAATAATATATTCTTCAAACATTTATAATGTGTTAATGAACATAAAATGATCAATAAATACAATTTTAAAGAACAACATATATTTAAAAGGCCATATTTTACCACAACTAATCAACACTGAAGACTTCTGTAATAAATCGCTATCCACCCATTAATTCTACAGCAACAACTTTCATAGGTTATTGAATGTTTTACGGTACTGCAATATATATAAAAACACTGATTTTACCGATGCTTACGAATGCAAAGCTGTTTTAACTTTTAGGTTTAGTAATAAAACTTAAAAAAAAAAAAATGAAAATGATGATATAAAAACGTTGTTGTAATAATGTGTTGTTGTTGAATTTTCCATTTTTATTATTATTTTTTTTTTGTAATACAACTTGCAAATATTCTAATATTCTAATGATTTGAAGTTATTTAATTGGACACGAGTTTTAGAGAGTGTCGCCTTAGTGTTAAATTTCAGACATGAACACTTTCGAATAATAAGGAGCAAACTTCATTCATTTATCTATACGTCTGCCGACTGTCACCTTGTAATGTACTGATTTAAAAGAAATTTGATAAGGCACATGAATCTTGCTAAAGGGAATGGCGGTTTAATTTTTGAAATGTTAAATATGACAGCCTTATCTGACAGCTGTATATTATAAGGTCGAAAAACGACGGAAGCTGTTTGCATCACTTGTTTGCTACTTGTATTGCCCACAATGACATTACAAATAGCCTACGCAAACTACAGTTAAATAACACGCATGGATACAGATGTTAACAATATGTATGATTCAAGTCGAGAAAGTTACGTCTTCACTAAATTTGTGGGGGTGGGGGAGGGTGCGGGGGTATATAGCGCTATGTGTTTTCTCACAAGTGATAGACAGTTGCATTTTCGATTTGTTTTTCTCATTTGAACCACTGACTGTCGTAGAAGAGCTCTTTCCTTGTATGAATGTACGTCGATGTGTATGTGCAATGGACATTGTCACGGAACTAAATCAAGCGAATGTAATGTTAAAAAATTAAAATATAATGTACCATTAGCAGCACACGAATAAAAATAGAAACGTCCTTTCATATTTAATCAAGTAAGTAAAATGTGAGAAACTCGCCTATATATACATTGTGTACATGAGACAAGTGTACGTGATCGTATTCTCAACATTGTAAGGGTAACAACTACATGCACACTGGATTTGTAGTACATATAGTGGCACAGTCCTTCATTAGTTTTATATGTGACCGCCTTCATGGTCGAAGTCTTGTAAACCTTTGTCATAGGTTCGAGCCCCGCTACTGAGTTAGATACGTATTTCTTACGAAGGATAGTGATCTAATACCAGTTCTCCTCATAGGCACTTCGTTCAAATTAATCAAAAGTATTTTTCTGACTTATATACTAAAACACACACACTCACGCACGCGGCGCGTACACGCACGCAGGAACTTTTGAAGTGTGCGGAAATATTGCGTTGCTGATACTTTATTTATTACGTATTCAAGAATACCCCAATTCTTGTGTGTTAGGTAATCACAAAGCATTTGAAGTGTTTTCGCCAGATGCAAGATTCCCTTTTAACGACGGGGAAAGGGGAAAAATAAACAAAAGACTATTCACGAAACCTTTTCATATAAGGATGTACATGACTATCAAATAGTCTGATCGGGCTTCCAAAAAAAAAAACTTCTTTATAAGTGATTTCTTTTTAACAATTTGCATTCTCGTATAAAGTTTAGTTTTAGCGAATAAATAAATAAGTGGATAAGTCATCCTGAGAAATTTTTACTTCATTGAAACGAGGTTGAAACCGCCGAAAGAACACATTTGTAGGCTTGTCATGGCATATGTGCAAGTCTTTTGAAAGTGTTTGAAACACTTTCCATTAATTTTTTTTATAAGTGGTCTATGAAAAAGCTTAACATCACTTGAAGGCAATTTGCAATTTCGTGCAGCTGGATTTTGGCACGTCTACTCAATATTGTTTCTTCTTAAAGCAAAATCTCCAGCAATACAAAGTGTACCTTTCGACATCTTCATTTTGGTCTCTTTGTAATTGGGTGTGTACATGTATTCCCCTATGGATATGGGCTGTTAAGTTCCTTTTGTTGGTAAAAAGTATTTTCTTGACAATTTGGAGACAAGTGTTTGCAAGACCAATACCTCTACCTCGTTGTGTTTGTAATTATTACCCTCAATGTTACCCCCCTCTGCCGGGGGATAAGGCAAAGGACACGTCCCAGTTGAATGATCTTTCACAGTTATTGTGATGTGGTTACTTTTTATATATCTTCGTGTGTGTCTTCATTACTCAGCATCTACAGGCTGGAACTCAATACATCTTTATGGGAAGCTTTCCTTTTTTTTCAAATTCTATTACTTTTGTGTATTCTTATCCGATATATTTCTCAAAAAGCACTGCCTTAAATATGGTGACATTCTATAGACTCTTCCATCATCAAGCGGAGATGTGCATATTATCGACATGCTCTAATTCAATGATATATCACAAAGGTATTATATTTCATTACATTTCCATACACCTTAGTGGCCACGCTATTTCTCAGCAACCAAAGGGTTGAATTCAACAAATCTGTATCGGAAGCTTTCCCGACAAGAGGAGATGCGCATATTGCAAGCATATTCCGGTTCGGCGATCTGTTTAAACTTAGTTATGATTTTTCGATATATGCACATAAGTGTACATAGAGTATTAAGTCAAGCCTGTGTTAAAGACCACCCCCGATTAAAGACCAACAGGGACATCACAGTGTACTATTCATATATAGTAGAAACACCTGTGAATTAAAACCAACTGCAAACAAGACCACATTAATTTTGTAGCTTGCAAACAGTGGTCCTTGTTCACAGGTTTGACTGTATAGGATTTCATATCAGAGCTATTTCTCAGGAGCCGCAGACTGCTTCCATACTAAAACGAGATGTGCACATCATCGGCATTTTACAGCACACTGATTGTTTACGGTGTTATTACCCTTTGATAACATTTTAACATACATTCGTGTCCATGCACTTTCGCATCAACCATAGGCTGGAATTCAACCAGCTTTCATTGGAAAACGTGCTCACTAAAGGAAATACGCATATACGGATTTAGTATGACCCATGGTAAATTCTTTGTGACCAGACAGGTTTTTTCTTACCTAATAATTTAGGTTTACATCTTCGGTTCGGGACCTACTTTCTTCATGAAAGGTGCCTTCTAAAATTTCGCGCACCTGTTGATCTTTTACTAAGCACAACATTCAATGGTATATCTGAGAAGGACCTTAACTATTCCAGCTGGTTATATAATGTTGACGAGATTATCTTAATCTGAATAAATTGACAAAGATTGGTAATAATTGTGTATATGAAATGGACACTGTTGTATTGTGACATATTAACGATTAAATGATGGTTCGTACTGAGTGTTTAACGACCTCGACGCAGGTATAATGACTATGTATTCATTTTGACTAGGTTTGTTGTTGATCTGATTACAACGACATGATTACAATTATCAACAATTAATTGGTTGCATCTCCAAAGTATCTGTTCAGATTGGTTACTAAACTTGACCGAATATTATTTTTTTCGAATATTTTGACAATGTAATACCAGGAACACTGTAGCGCTTCTAGCAATCTGGGTGAGTACCGTATCAGGGTGGGATATTGTTCATAAGAACATTTTGACAAGGTTATGTGTTTATCCAATGATAACTGTTTGAAAAGAGCGGATAATTGTTGACATTTCTAGGACAATAGTATTTGAATGCCTTTGGTAATTTAGCTGTTTATCAACCATGGTCAATATATAATACTTTCAACATTTTGATCAGATCTGTTGTTGTTCTGTTTATAAAATATCCATGTAAGAGATTGTACTAAGTGGACAACGCCATCACCACATATGATTTTGTAACATATCACGTCTCTACATACGGGCGTACAGAATGGACAAACTGTGTTAAATTATAACTAATATATTTATTTTTCAAATGAAAAACTACAATAACTATGAACAAAGAATTTATACTCTATGTCAAATTAATGTTACCAACATTTTAACTAAGATAAATATATGGAGGCTTATTGGGTCACAAGGCTCTCATCTGCGCAAGCTGTATTGCGTGTGGCAACAAGATGCTGTATAGTTCATCCATTAAAAATGTTGGAGGGTTTGGTTTAACGGCACCGATAGACTGTATGGTTATACTGAGATTTTCAAAAGCGTATGTAACGCTTTGGTAACGTATAATTTCAAATTTACAATAAGTTCATTCGATTCATATGGAATTTTCTTACTTAACGGTAGAACCACATCAAGTAAAGTAATATTTACATTTGTATTTACAATTTGGTACATAAGTTAACAGACAACTTAAGCTCTAGTGCTATGATTTAACAATAAAAAACTAGTAAATCAGTATATACTTCTAAATTATAATACAAATGTACATACAATTATATGATTTCTACCTATGGGTTTGAACAAATTATGACCTAAGACATATAAAGACAGTAATGCTACAACTAGAATACACACACAACATACTACTAAGACCAATGACTAGTTATCACATTAATACCTCCTGCCATGGTGCATTCAATTTGTTAATAAATGCAACTTGCTAAAAGACATCTTGATCATAAAATACTACATCGTCTATTTAAATTTCATTGCTTTATACAACTAAGGCACACGCGTGTGCTTCAAAATCAACAGACAACGATGCATAACTAGTTAATGACAATACATACACTAATCGAAACTTCTAGCGCCCCTTGGTATATATTTGTGTGATAAGTCAACTAATCGGACACAAGTCGTTATAAAATTTAGAGCATATCACAAACATTATATCTCCAAAATGACTGCAAACTTTTAAATTATTTCGACATAAAAATTTTGTTTTACGATCGATTCTATGACATGTTTATACAAACTGAAATTCACAAAAAGTTGTATTTATCTGCCGCCTAAGATATTGCAAAACTAATCGATTTTCGCCCATCTAATATCACTTAATATTACTTTTAAGATAACAAGTTCATAAAAACAGTATTAAAATTTAACAAATTACAAATTCAACAAAAATGTTCACGAAATATTCCGGCTAAGTAATCTGAACAGCGCTCCTCTATAAGCGCGTTTGACCGTGCCGTTCATAAACATCTACTGCGCATTTTGACACAAGGTAAGGTTGAATAACGCATCTCGCGACTTTAACGCCACTTATTTGAAATTGCACTTTGAGTCAATACAAAATTGATGTTATATGATACTTTCAGTAGTATCTCTTGAGAATTCAAATGATGTACAACACTTTGTTACAGAATTATGGACAAAATTCTAAGAAAGTTTAATTTATGCTACAAATAAAGTGTTCGCACAGATGAACAGACAGTAAGCCAAAACTGAAATTGAATTGTCAATTCATATCAAAATTTAAAAATATAAGATAGATACTAATTACCTGCGGTAGTAAATTGAAGACATCCACTTGAAAAAATGAAAATTAGAAGATTTTTGTTTTCTAATAGCGTAAATAAGCGAAAAGTAAGTGTAACAAATTCTTGTCTTTGCGCGCTGCTTTCTAAAATACCTATCGACCTCGCCGTATCTTGATTTGACATTTGTGCAATTTTATGTTTTTCAATTAAAGATATCGACTGGTCGTCTAAATACGGACATTTATGTTATATTGAGTTGAACACGTGCAATACGTGCAACTTAGGACATATTGTTCACCCATCCGGAAAGTCGGTGAACGGAGTTAAAAATAGGCGAAATTATTACATAACATCATTTGCCATTATTTCAAATGCGTCTATAGAAATGTTTGTTGATATACAATGGATCAAACAAAAAATATTTAATATTGAACTAGAGGGCGTTAGAAGTTTCGTTAAGTGTATATAGTTAGTGGAACCAAGACAGTGGCGCTAGAGACTAGATCGTGACGTTGACTGGATCGTGACGTAGACTTGGACTACTTTAAAACTTTAATACGGGTATAGAGCCTGCTTTCATTTACACTATTTGTAAAAGCCTACATCATAAGCTCTTAATTGAAGTTATCGCAAACATTTTGGTTCGTCTAACATATCCAGTGCTTGAAAAATATAGTCTTTGCAACGAATATTACAGTGACTGTTTAACGCATGTAGTTGCATGTTGTACAATTAGTGCAGATAGATGGTAGTTGTTATATGGTAATCTCCGCTATTTCTGCGACGATGAATTTATATTGAATCTAAAACATCTAGACTCGAAAAAGTTCTTCTTATATCTCCTAGATGCAAACTAGGTTTGTACAGCCAGTCTTAACGAATAAAACCTCTCTCTGATGGAGAGTCTTGGGTTCGGTCACTGCTAACAACTACGATTCTTTATGTCCGCTTGATATAACTGAAAGTATGTTGAAAACTGGCATAAACCGAACAAAACTATTAAACACAGATATATTTAATACATGTATCACAGAGACTTCAATTGCACAAGTAAATTTGTTATGAAAAGAGATTACACAGCAACATAGGAATTACCTTCCAATTTAAAATTACAATTCTCAAACAAAACTGTATGTTCATTGTGACAATAACTTCAAGTAAACAAAGAACGATTTTAATGATTCAGAATAAAAGGCTGAACATTTATTCATTAACTGTCCATGAACAAGTATGAAATAATATACACGGCCATAAAGTAAGTCTATCAAACCTATGCAGAATTAAAGTTAGTGTTGATAGTGAATTGACCACCACTTATATTTGCCCCGCAAAAAATGGACTTCCTAACCGTGAAGATCGATTAAGTACCTGGTTGGATAATAACTGAATGTCCTAATTTGTCACACTTTCGTTGGGAGTAGTTTTAACTGTTTGCAGTTTTTCAAAATGCTCAATAGTGTTCAGTATCTCTTCCATTTCTTAAGGCGGAATTTCTGGAAATTCGGTACTCTCTGTGCTAGACGCGACTGCACACGACGACGCCAACTGCTAATGCTGATGTTAAGACTTCTGACCTTTTGTTTTGGATTTTTGTAGGTACAGTACTGTAAAAATTTAGTGACTGTACATTTTTGTGACCATAGATAATAGAATCTTTAGAAGTATTGTAACTTAATCGTAAAGCTTAAGCTATGTGTTCCCAGTCATTATCGATAAAATCAGCGGTTTGAAATATACTGCAGTACCGTAAACTATTCAATAATCTATGTAGAGTTGTTGTTGTACAATTAATGGGTGGATGCGATTTATTACAGAAAGCCTCTATATTGATTAATTGTGGTAAATGGTGCAGTTTTCGCCATAGGTTCTTCTTTAAAATTGTATTTATTTATCATTTTACATTCATTAAACGCATGATCTATGTTTCGTGAATGTATCAGCTAGATGTATGGAGTGTCTCTTTAACTGAATAATGTCTACATCGTCAAAGTTTGCTTCTTTTAGTCTTTTAACTGTTGTCTTCCTCCCCGAGTGGTTGGTCTGCGTCCTGGCAATTCCCCCAATTCAGACATAGTTTTCTGCATGTTTCCAAGGCTGTGAACTCCCAAATGGCTGGTTCTCGAACCAGACTTGTGCAATTGAGCCTGATGGTCCAGGTTTGTCCCAATGCGTGTGTATCTGCAAATAAAATGGGCTATCTAACTGGCACATTGTCAACGTCGCCTGTAATAAAACAAAATATGTGTAGCAAAGTAAGTGTATACATGACACAGCTTATTTGCATAGGTCATTAAATTGTCAGTTGTATTTTAAGATCTAAATAATTGTTGCTTGTACTTATTTCACTTCAACATTATTATTTTTTCTACTATTTGGAACTTTCATTTTTACCCATAACCAAACGCGGCTTTTATTTATTAAACAAAGAAGGGAGATGTCAGATTAATCTATTGCAAAAACCGTTTAATTATCGGTGCGGTCAGAGTGAATTAATATTGTTTTCCCCCTTAAGGATACTATAACTAATATGAAGCGGAAAAATAGAATAATGAATGTACCAATCTAACAAGTCTGAATTCTTTATTCATGTGTAAATTAAATGAGTAAATTAAAGGACTGCATTTGGTTAAAGTTATATCTGTATTGTAGCAAAGTGACTAAATTTCAGACTTGTTTCAACTTAACGTAAACAGGCAAATGTAACACCTGTGAAAAAAAGATTTTGTGTATACATTGTAATTTTTACACATTTTCATGGGACAGTTGTAATGTCACACAAACACCCCCTTCAAACTGATAAATCTATAATAGCTCTATAATTCAAATCAGTGTTGCTTCATTTCACTGTAATCTCTATTTTACAACAGTTACAACATTTGCTTTTTAAACATACAATGTAATAGCACAAAAAGATAGGTGGGATGCATACAATAAGATTAAAGATTTCTATTTTAGCGTAATACACAGTACATCTTAATATCCTCGGGCTAATATTACGCAAGCAAATATCGATTTTTATTGATTGAGTTGCCGAAACAATCAGCGGTTTTCCGGTCTGTTTCGGAAAATTTACGACCTCAGGCCGCTACTACCTGTTTATCGATTTTTTGACCAGCCTTATCATTGCTAGCGAGTAGAGAACAAAATGTCCCATATATTAGTATTTAGGCCACACCAAATCTATTTATTGGTAGTCAGATTTGTTTGGAAGAAAATTCGGAGCGGCGAGTGAAATAATATTTAAACAAGTAATATCTTTAAAAATAAAAGATGGTCTACGTAGGTGACGTAATAAACACATTTTGTGTTTCAGAAGGCTCCTGGGCAGTACACTGCTTATTCCGGTACCGAAACGCTAGCCAATAATTTGCAGATTCTGATTGGTCACATTATAACGAAGTTGGTTAGCAACGCGTCCATACCAACGGAAGTTCAAATCAAAAGTATACGACTACGTCGAAAAAATAATACTATAAATGGAAGCGGCGCAAAAATAAAATTACACAAAATAATTCTTTATCATTGTGTATGTGATTCATTTGCCAACTCATGTATTCTACTATTGTATGTCTTGATTGAGTAAATGAAGAAATGTATTACTTTGTCCTGCTAATTTTAATACTATTTCTTTAAAAAAAAACATATTGTTAATTGAGCAGCATGCAAAATGTATGAATATAAGCAGAATTTCTTTTGTTTATTTGCTCTTTTCTCTTTTATTTGTACAGGGAATTATTGTTACATGCTGGCTGTCAAATAGAAATCAAAATATTTTTGAACCGCTCAAAATGGCCAATTGTTGTCCATAACCCAATTAAAGAAAAAAACATGTATTTTATATCTTAAGTAAGCAAAATATTTCAAGAGAATACATTACTGCATTTTAATTTTATTTTTACCTGTGTGTGTACTCAGGGCAAGTGTCTGGCTTGTTGGGTGTAGCATTTACCCTTGGCTTTATTGGCCTGTACATGAATATTCATGACTATTTTTCATCCAATGAAATCGATGCTTACAAAAATAAGAGCACCTCCACAATGAAGAGTATTCTCAAATAATGACTGCCATGCAGAACGTTGAAAAAAATGATTGATTTGTTTTGTCCCGATTAAGGGACGATCATATAGAAATCTGCAATCCGAGACGAGTGATGCACAAAATCTGTTTAAAACTACATCGCTGACAAGCATGGAGGCTGCCATTTTTAATGTTTCCCCTAACGCGGTTTGAGAGCCAGGAGTTCATTGGATAGTTAATTTTGAGAAAAATATCAAGAAACCAATCGAAAGGCTTGAATTTACCTCATTAATTATTCATGAGTACGAGATTTCTTTAGTCAATTTGCCCAGGGTATTCAATTGGGTAATGAATAGCCTGGGTTACCGAGGATGCCTTAACCCCAAAAAAGTTGTTTCTCCACCAGATTGCGCGCAGCAAAGCCATAGGAGAGGACGGGCCCGTTATACCACATTGCCACAGTATCTAAAAAATTTATATAAATAAATCTATTTCATTTATTGGAAGAAGATGCATGTTGAAATACAAGTATTTCTTACATATACTGTGTTATTTACTACTGCACTAAGACAGATATTCATGTACAGTGAACTTAGTAAAATAATGAAAAATTTAAAAACTATGTTTTCACTTTGAGTTCACAGACCATTAACTTTTGTTTTTGTCACTTCAGCCCGTTAATATATTCAGCCCGTTAATATATTTCAGTCCAGCCGGTACAGCTTTCGGCCTTATCGAGAGGTCACAAGTTTTAGTTTAGTTTAAATTAATTTATTTTAGCTCGATTGTGAAGTAAGCTTCTAGCTTATCGAGTTAATCTCGAGTCCGCTTCCTGGAAAAACCAGTACAGGTGTCTGTCACGCACCTCCCGGATGAGCGGCCGACACCTTATCCTGTACACCATTGCACCCTTTAAAGTCATGCCCCATACTATATTAAAAATATTCTCTGTGACAAAATATAGACCTTTCCAAACAATAAGATTTTCTTCCAATTATATCTGTACAGATTTAGATCTATATAATTTTTATTTGGGAATACCTGTTTTCTTCCTCAGAAACTTGTTCTACTCTGTTCGGTTTTCAGCCCTTTCCATCTTTTTTCAACTGTTTTCCCTTAGCCAGCAAAACACTCCTACCCGACTTGAATTCCTCGCATCTGCACACAATTGTAGGATAATTTTTATCTGACAAATATCTGTCAATACTTTTTTATACCAGTAAGACTGTCCGGTTCATATTCTTTTCCATTCTGCTTTTTAACAGTTAAATAAAAACTTCTCAGATAACTGTTCAGCCGTTCTGGACTGATGTCCTCCAATTTTCTGTTTTCGCCTGGAACAGTCTGGTACAACCACCTTTCGAAAATGCATACATCTGATGATGTTTTTCTAGTCGTTTTTGTTGGCTTTTGGTCATTTAAAAATGTGTTTTAATCCAAATCTGACAGCATTGCCATGACTTGCACATTCGATTTTGTGTCTTTGTTTACAAGCAAACGACAAATAATGCTGATTTGAAGACGCTTAAACAAACTCTGTACATAGAGCGCTTACTTTGCCCGATTTTTATTCGGATCATTTTCACACGTTTCGGGCTTTATCGTATGTTTAATATGGGACTGTTGAACCGTCCAAATATGGGAAAAAATACAGGATTTTTTGTACGCACGTGTGTCCAATATGGTAATATATTGTACGGTCACGTGGTACAAATAAACGTTCACGATTGGATATATAAAACAGATATAGAATAAACGATCTTATTTGAGTATGTTATTGAATGTCTCAATAGCTAATTGTACTAAGAGGACAGTCACCCCGTGCACAAAAACAGATGTTTTGTAGCTGCTCCAAATTTTGTATGTCTTTAGCTGTTTTGTAATTTGTATAAAGTATTTATGGTTTGTTATCCACATATGACATGTTACATGTCAATCTCCCATGAGGAGGCAATAAAGATTTTGTTCTGTTTTGTTCTGCATTTAATTACACACATAACTCCAAGGCTGTATTGTTATGTACATAAGTCTACAGATCTAACGGTTGAGTTTCATGTATACTTTATAAACTTATAATCATTACTTGGGAAGTCTATGTGATTGCAGCATTTGAGCTGAAAGGGTGTGGTTAATAGATTTTATATGTACTATACTAGTAGCTAATAAAAAATAGTATGTTAAGAATCAGGGAGATACTTATTGCATTATTTATTTACATACAAAGCTGCAGGGTTGAAGTTTTCAATGTGTGCAGATAGTTAAGAGGGATGTGATTCTTATAATACAGAATAGTATATCAGAGGGTTAGATCTGTTTCTGTACGCATAAATTTGCTTATAGTATGGAATGGTGATTCATATGAGCTATACAAGTAGTAGATAATTCCCGAAGTATACTTATAACAG
>JAFMSR010002396.1:0-24967 GCA_022818135.1 Saxidomus purpurata
TTTGCACTTCTGCTGAATTGAACTTTCGACGAAATTCTAAAAGTCCTTTCTGGATATCAGGTACAAAAGGTTCAAAATTTATTGATATACACTTTACGAAACAAAGTGACATACTTTTTTCTTTAAATGCAAACATAGATTTACTAGGCGAATTCTTTTAAACCAGCATCTTTCCCTTTTTGAATGAACTAGACACCCCAGTAAGTACTGTCCCTACTAATTTGTAACACCATCAATTTATATTTTGAGCGTATTTGTCTTTTCCTACATTCATACATGCTGTACAATATCATTTGTAGAGTATCTTTAGTTTAGTTATCATCATTTTATTTGTGTTTACATCCCTGGGATAGAAAATACAGAGCAATATTGGATTCAAATGTCTGTTTACTTTGTGGAAAAATAGAAAACAAATAAAACATCAACATTGCGCTCTAAATAGATGTTTATTAGATAATAACCAAGTTGAATTAAAAAGTATGACGAAGAGACTAAATTAAGTCAAAGAGAGAGTAAGAATTGACACATTGACTTTATATACTTCATTAACAATTATTGCTCACGTATCTGCACCTGAGTGTGACAAATATCTAAAAGGATCAAAACACATTTATCGTATATTAGACCGGATGGCTGACACAACACAAAATGGTGGATGTTTGTTTCGTTAAATTATACGGTCAAACAATCCACTGAAAGGTTCATGGAAACTAACTTCTACGTGTATTTCAAAGCTAAAGTGAAATTACAGCAAATGAAGCATTTGTATTTACACGTATAATGATGCAAAGTGTAAATTGTGTTTGGTTGATTAATGAAAAAATTGCATTTAGGTACACACGTATTGGTCTTTTTATCTGCTTAATACAATCTTTAAATTGCATTGTCTGCAATCTGCTAGCTCATTTTGCTTTGGTTAGTTAGTCTTGACGATTATAAATCTAACTAGTACACGTTTTGTGTGAACAATTAGGAGTCTTTCATTTTTTTCATATTTTACTTAAGTTCATTATCTAAAAATATATGGCGCAGTAATTTTAGAAGTATTATTTTATATGCAAGGTGTCTTTTCTGGCTGAGAGTTGTTGGCGCATATTTAAGAATGAATTTTATCATGCAACTAGCATTAAAGCTGATCAATAGCACCTGGCCGATATGTTATCACGTCAGTGACATTATAACACTTTGTAACCACGCCCACATGCAGGACTACTTCTAGTTCAACAATCAGGACTTCTCTTGAAAGTGCAAACGCAGACAGAAAGTAATTAAACATTTTCATTTAATATCCTAATATGTATGTATTTTCTTTTACGAATCGTAGTTTATGATGTATTTCTTGCATAAAAACACTGCCCAATTAATTGAATTGAAAGCTTTCAAACACACAGCATGGCATCATACAAATCGAAAACTGCCTGTAGAAATAAACATATTGTTGTTTGTATTCATCTTCTATGTCAGATCATTTTTATTCACCTACAGCGATTTCGAAGCAAAATTTGAGAAAAAGTTTTTTTCATCTTTTTTATCACCATCCAATCTTAATGCGTGTTTGAAATGGATTGAAATCTATAATCTACCTATCAAAAGTGGAAACTTTTCTTGAAGCCGCCTACTATTCACCAATTCTTTAGTCAGTCATTTGTTTACAGTGCTGTTGTTGTTTTGCCCACGCCGCCGTTTTTAAAGTGTCAGTGTTTTACTAGTCTTGGAAATTGTTGTGTGTATCTTTGCAAATATTATGTTTGCAAAGTAATATCATAACATAAAACAATAAAACATTTATAAATAGTCTCATGAAGATCATTTTAAAGCTATATTTAGACAACAGCTGCCCGTAGCCGGCCAATCACAGGCTAAGATTGCCGTTTGATAAATCCCATATACAACAGTCCACTGTTGTCTATTTCAAATCGTTTTCTTCGTGCAAAGTGTGCATGACCTTTCTAGTGTAGCAAGAACAACTGAATTATGTCCTAAAATTGGGGATACATTTGTATACATTTGAGGCCAGACAAATGTTTGTTTTCGGTTTAAAACAAATGAAAACAGGTTATATTTGTTTATACCGTGTACGCACAAACTCGTAAAAAGCACTTTGGTGCTCACTCAGCTCAGTGAAATGTATTTGGATCGTTCACCCGAAACAAGCAGTTATCCCCTTGGACAGCATTTTGTGTTGTGTGATATGCGACATCGTGTTGCTTCAATTAATATAACCCCAGTTGAAGAACATAATTCGATTATATTACTTTAAAGACGGTTTAAACTAGAAACAAGTAGAACTTTATAAAAATGGTATAGGCTTTTGACGGTCAGGGCCTACTATCTACTGAAGGGGTTTGGCCGGAAGCAAATATGATATATCCTAGAAAATAAATACCAATTCATACTTCCGAGAAACAGTGACTTAGCCACTGGAATGTCAATTCGTGGATTGCTGGTTCGATCCAAAGTCCAGGCATGAATTCCACGATGTTTAATCATGGTGATTTCCAGCCTCTACATAATTTACAAAAATATATATAGGAAAGCAGCCAGCGGCTTGCAGAGACTTGATCCTAAATATTCTGAACTAATACCTCGCAAGAGAGGTGATACAGTCGTGATTAGCTGAAAACGTTAAAACCCATTATAACGTAAGCCATCTAGACGGGCAGCCAACTACATGTAACTCCTTAGATAGATACAGATACATTTTGCTGTATTTCCAACTATAAAACTTAAAATGTTATAATGTTATAAATCGCCACCTACCTCTGTCATTTCAAGTTTGAAATAACATAATTATATATACTTAAGGACAAAAGTTCTGTCCGGTTCAAAATTGTTTAATTAAACTTTAATTGTACATTGCTTTTAATTTTTTATTTGCAAATTTATGTTTTGAGACTACTTGCTACATTACAAGGTGTAAAGAATTCTATACAAAAGCATTCAATCAACCATGAATTCTAAGAATTCTATACAAAAGCATTCAATCAACCATGATTTCATGGCATAAACCATGAATTTCACATTTATCTAAATATTATGTACATGAAGCTTATAATCACAAAAATTTCAAGAGAATTTTGTTACCAAAGGATAGTCCCATTGAAAGACGTAAAAATGTAGACAAATACTTTGCATATGTTGTTATTACGAAGCTTTCAAGATAGAAAAATTTGCGCGTTTTATGTCGGCTGGAGGACAGTGAGCATACAACACATGTTGCACGTGCGTTAAACGCCCACGAACATTCTATTCGAAGTCACGAACATTGAAAATGTGTTAATTGACTCGAAAATGATGATATTCTTATGCTTTTCTAATTATGAACAAAATATCCATTTTCAGTTTTTGTATTTCTTTAATTATACCGGACAGAACTTTTGTCCTTAAGTATATATATTGCACGAATAAATCGTGGCTATTGTCAATACTGGTACAGGTGTTCGCAGCTTTGCGCGCCTTTTACTTCAAAATCCGAGCTGCACGATTTCACCGTGCTATTTGAGGCAAACAGAAAAACACTTTAGTTGCTTGTAAGCCACAACGGAATAAATGAGGTAGTCAGTGTTATATTGTAGAAGACTGAAAAACAAACAAATTACTATCTGTGGTCTAAGTCAGATAGATCACTCGTAGCCGTTGTCTATGTAATTTGACTCCAAATTACATAGACAACGGCTACTCGTGATCTATCCTATATTTATATCGTTTTAAACTTTTTTTCGTTGAAATGTAGAACTAATTTTCAATGAACATGTAGTAACTTAAAATCATTCATTTTTACAAATACCGTATTTATTATATGTTTGGCCTCTAAAAGTGTAAAAAAAAATATTGTATGAAGATTTTGCATGATAAAAATACTATTAGTCAACTGTCTTTTGAAAGGCAGAGCCTCGCCTATACCTCACCCGATAATACCTGTTATCAAAAGACGGCAGCCTTATATTCTCTATGTCTCAACATTGCTAAAATCACGATGAATAGAAGCAGGACGTGTTTCTTTTGAATTTGCAATTTATTACTTTGTGTATTTAAGACAATATGGTAACTGCTTTTCATATCACAACGAGCATTGCATATTACGTATAATTGAAAGACAAAAACATCAAAAGCATTAAAAATAAAAACCAAATTTCATTTAATGACGATTATAAAAAGCTGTATTATTGATACTGGCTTGACTGTAAAAGAGCACATCACTCCGCTACGCTTATATATATATTGTTTTCAAGAGTAATATGCCTTCGGCTGTTAAGAAGAATAACGAATACATTTTGTAGTATAGGTGTTCAAATTAAGATGAGTGAGTGCAGGCGTCTTATTGACAAATGTAGGAAACAATTATAAGACACTTTGAGCATCGCTCTTGAATATTGATATCCTTGCAATGTATGAAGCCATTACTTTGTTTATAAAAATAATTCTAAACTAAAAACATTTTTGTCTTAAATGGACTTTGCCTCAAACATGACTGTTTCGTGGTGAAAGGTCAGAATCCCTCAGACGATACTCCTTTGTAGTTAGACAGTACATTAGGTGACCTACTTTGACATTGACAATAGAAGAAATATCCGATTGTATACTACCGATCGTTACAAATAAATGATTGTGTTAAGATAAAAGAAGACTGGCAGGTTTTGCAAAACCTCGTGATAGTCCTTTACGCTGAGGCTTGAGGACAAGTACTATTTGCTTATAAATTAGTTCCAGTAAAACAATTACAAATGTGCCTGGTATAAGTGTATCTATATCTATGCCCATATTTTGATATTGTTGGCGAGCTTCACTTCTTTACCTGAACTAGAACCATATCTTCGCAATTGCAATTAAATTGAATTAAAAAATGCAACTATAGAACTTTCATTGAAGCCCTCTTCTTCAATTATGATGTTAACCTACTGGATTTGGAACAATTTCATTTGACTTCTACATTCCGGCTTTTAGATCAATAAACTCATTTTATCAACATAATAGTAAATGCTAAGTTTGCGATAATGACAAAACGAGATAAATGTTGAAGTAACGGTAAATATAGGTCACTACGTCTAAGTGCAATTAGTTGTTGAAGAGATCTACCAGTTTGGTCTATATAAGTTTGTAATTTGAAGTCTCATTCTTTTTACTATATCATAGATAACTATTACGTGATGATCAGAGGCCTAAACAAATAGCAACAGATACTAAGAAGTGAATCGGGTGGTGAAACTTTAAAAAATGCTTTGCATTTTCTGAAATGGTTGACCTAATTCAGATTAGATTAGATTTAACAAAATATCCCCGCGGAGATTAGGCCCATGTGGGAGACACTCAAAATCCCCTTTGTCATAATCCCCTTGGTCCAAAAATGGCCGAGTAGTCATAATCTCCGCGGGGATATTTTGTTCTGCATGTTACAGTCATAAAGTACCTAATTGTTGTGCGTTAATGTAGTAAATCTAATACTTTTAATTAAAGATTAGTATAAAAACTTAATTTATACTGACAAAATCCGTTTAAGGTGACACCAGTATGGTACATTTACGATGTACAATAAAGTAAATACAAATGAACGACATATTTTATATCGTATTGTAGAGTTGTTTTATTTTGAGTCTGTGGTAGAATGCCAGTCACTGTTATGAGCAGTTTCTCAGTAATCGTATTGTACAACCGTGCCCTGCAACATGCCTGATGTGGCGAAACAAAATGAATATTACACCCACATACTTTGTGTCAGCCATTGTTATGGTAAATGTGTGGACTATTAACTTTTTATAAGATCGAGTTTATAAAAAAATTAATCCGTTTAAATTTTTAAATATATTTAGTTACCAAGTTTAAATGGAAAGAAAATGTTTTATTGAAACAGTTTTGAGAGTTCAATTATAAAAAAACTAATTATTTCAACTGGCAAAGAAAACAAGTGATTCAATACAAATGTACATGTAGTTGCAATATCAGCAATGTGAACAACATAGATAAGAAACAGTCGACAAGGTTACTCAAAATCAGACATATGTCAATATGCCGCCGTTTCTTGTGGTCGCATTGTTGTTTTACTCCTGTGGTTTGAGTAAATGCGAAGATGACACGATCATTTCTAATTTACAAGCACGTCTGCTTAAGTTAGAAGAAAGAGGTAAGAATATTGAATATTTTCTGGGTTTTGTTGCTTGTAGTACATACATCTATCTCGGCATGCCCAGAAGAACTTATTCACTCAGCTCCGAAACTTTTATTACATCTTTCCGTACTTTTGGAAGGTTATTTAACTTTAACAATCAGTTCAATAGCATAAAACTATCATACATATTATTTGATAATGTTTACGTAATTCAAATGGTTAAATCCAGAGCATAACTAGAAACGCTTTCGGTAATACTATTGTAATATAATATACCAATTTCAACACTAAATGACACTAAGTCTTGTGTTCAACTCACAGGGTTTATGCGAATTCTGCGAAGTGTCAAGTGTGTCGAAGAAGCCTGATTTTGCGTTAAAACATCATTTGTAAATACAATTATACTACAGCATTGCAACCATCTGAATGAAGCTAATATATCTCCCTCGGAACTTAGGGTTAAGGGATAAATTGTTATACGTCAGGTTTTGTACCAAATAAATTGTAAGTCAGGCCCATATTTCTAAAGAAAATCACGTTCAATCAAAACATATTGTAATATTAAGTAAGTAATTGGATTTGAACTTGGTTCTTTAGTTTTCAGACTTAATGGCCTTAATTAGCTTACGATTTGTGCTCAGTACATGTTGTCACTGTAATCTGCAAAATGATCCGAATCAAGTTAAAATGAACTTGTCCTTTTATCGAGTAATAAAGTAAAGATATTGGTAGAACATATTGCGTTTAAATAAAAAAATAAGATTTTAAAGGGTCACTCCCTATGACTTATGTCACACTAAATAACTTCAATATCAGTATCGGTAAAATCAGCGTTAAAAATATGTTGCAGTAACTTGAACCAACCAGAAGTCTTTGTAAAGTTGTTGTTGTACAATAAATTGTCGGATAGCTTTTTATTTCAAAAGGCCTCTATGTTAATTGTTTGTGTTACAAGAGAGCATTTTTCGATATATGTTGTTCTTTAAAAATGTATCTATTTATTGTTTTGCGTCCATTTACATGTAACACAGTATTTATGTTTCGAGAAAAAAACCTGCCTCATGTAGGGAGTGCCCCTTTAAAGACTTTACATGTAATACCATCTGCATTTCAGATTGTCTTGATCAAGCTCTCTTTTAACATATATTTGAAACTATGTAATCAACATTTATAAAAGAGATTACTAGATCTACTAAAAGCATGACTAACTCTCGGGTTTGAACATCATCTTAGATGAACAACAGAGCGAAACCAAACCATCAAAACCGTGAAACCGTGAAAGTTGGACTGTTAGAGCAGAAAGATCAGGAAAATACAGAGCTGATTTCAAGCCAAAGGACAGAGTTGGAACGCATAAACCTAATCATGACTTCTCGGCCAGTAAAGGCGCATGGGCACAAAACTAATTCAAGTTCCGCTGAAACAATGAATTTGTCGTCTCGTCATGTATCAAAGGGTAGGTATCTCTTGTAATTTCGGAACAAACGTAGGCAATATCAATATACAAAATAGCGACTGTCACAGCAAATTCAATTTGGTTGCAAAAGAAATTCCACTATAATTTGTGTTAAAATGATATACCCTTTAACTGATGCCAAACTAACAAACATCCAAAGCATTAATGATACAATCTTTTGCAGTATTTTTAATAAACCCGAAAGTTTCAGCTATACATTCCCAGTCATTATCGATATAATCAGCGGTTAAGAATATACTGTAGTACCGAAAATCATTCAGTTATCTATGTATATATGTTGTTGTTCAAATTATTGGGTGGATACGATTTATTACTATATTGATTAATTGTTTTAAAATGAGGCATTTTTGCCATAGGTTCTGGTTGGAAATTGTATTTATTTATCATTTTGCGTTCATTGAACACATAATTTATGTTTCGAGAATTAATCTGCTAGATGTAGAAAGTGCCTTGTTAAGAACGTTGTGCTGTAGTTGCATTCAAAGTCGTTAAGACTTAATTTAGAACTTAATTTATACATTTTTGATACTGAAGAAGAAATTTCGTTAGAAAAGTAAATCCAATATTAGTAAAATGGAGCAACTACATGTAAAGAACTTATTTCTAAAACATTTGCTACGGCTCTGAATTGTTTTTAAGAAATAAGTCAATCATCTTAATATGAGCACTCTCATTTTAGCTTACTTTTACGAGGGTGACGGAAATGTGTTACGCAAAATACACCAGAAACATAATCGAAGATTTCTATTGAACGGAGCAGAAACTGTGGCCTTCCATGCGACTTTTGCAGAGGACAAAATAATACATAATTTATCTGTCGGCTCTACAATTCCTTTCACCACTGTGCGACTTAACATTGGTGGTGGCTATCACCCATCCACAAGTGTGTTCATAGCTCCAATAGGGGGAGTCTACATATTTTCAACCTCAATTATGAGTGAATGGCTCGGCTTACATTCGCTGCATGTTGGTATAATGAAGAATGGGACATACCTGGCTGGTGCATATTCAACTGGTGATAATAATAGTGCAGAACAAGGCTCTGTTACTGTAACTACGCAGTTAAAACTTGGCGACGAAGTATGGGTTAAACATCTTGTTCATGAAAACGCTTCTGTCTACGGAGGGAGTCTTACTAGTTTTATGGGATGTCTTATTACACCTTTGTAATATGTCTAGGTTCTTGTACTTCAGTAGAGCCAGCAAAGAAATAAAACTTCTAAAACATTTGGGCTTTGGTTTAATGGTGTTCTCTCTTTGATTTGAGACTTTAGCCCGATGTTTCCCATTATCAAAATCTGAAACAGCTGGTCCTTTCATTTGAATTACTTTGCTTTTATCGTTATTTTGTCTGTTCAATGTGGTAAGGAGTAAAAAGAAATATATGCGTTCATTATATGAGTTCGGCAATACTACAAAAGTGTTCAATATTTGATTGAGCTTTAACATGCAGTCGATACAAAAGTTAGAAATCTTTCACATAGTACATGTAACTGGAATAACTCTACGAGAAGCAACTATATTTGTATAAAGTCAGAGTATGTCAACTGATAGGACCAGCTTTAATGTGTTACCTTTGACATATTAAGCTAACAGCAGAGATCCATTAGCAACTCAACATCGTCTGTCATAATTTTTTTGCAAATTTTAATTATTCCCTTGCTCAACAATGCTTTTTACCTTTATGAGACCTAGCAGAAAAATTGAATGTTGTACTAAATTCGGGTTTTCTACTCTAGTTTTCATTTCATTGAAACTAGATATCTAAGTTACCTCTCTCACTTTGAAGCACTTTAAAAAGACCTTAATTTGCTCATCAGTTTTCATACAAGATACTGAGGAGGCAAAAGAGTGTTCATTTGAAGTGCATTGACACTGATATTTGGTTGTACGCCTACTTGCAATGTTAAGTTAAAGGTCTCGAAGAAAAAGTTCGAATTATACCATCCGGCCTGTCTGCAAGCTCCGCTGTGACCACCAAAGGCCCAAGACCGAGATCGTTTTTGTCACGTTGCAACGCCGTCTGGACACGCGGTAATATTGGAAAGGTCTCGCTAAACAACTTTCAGTTATTTGTAGGCTTTGCTACTGTCAGATCTATCACAGGGACAAAGGTGAGCTATTGTGATCGCCTGGTGACCGTCGCCTGTCTGTCTGTCCACATTTTATATTATGTATGCAATAAAGGCTGCATTTTTTACTGTATCTTCATGGAACTTTGTCAGTATAACTGTCTTGATGAAATCTAGGTCAAGTTTGAATATTGGTTATCTGGAGTCAAAAACAAGGTCACAGGGTCAAATAATAGAAAAACCTTGTGTATGCAATACAGGTTGCATTTTTCATTTGATTTTCATGAAACTTGCTGAGTATAATTGCCTTGATAAAATCTAGGTCGAGTTTGAATAAGGGTGACCTTGGGTCAAAAACTAGGTCACTCGGTCAAGTCATAGAAAAACATCGTGTATGCAATAGAGGTTGCATTTTTCTTTGATTTTCATGAAACTTGGTCAGTATGACTGCCTTGATAAAATCTAGGTCGATTTTGAACATGGGTCATACAGGGTCAAAAGCTAGGTCACGGGGTCGAACCATAGAAAACCCTTGTGTATGCAATAGAGGTTGCATTTTTCATTGGATTTTCATGAAACTATGTCAGTATGATTGTCATGATGAAATTGAGTATGAATATAGGTAATCTGAGGTCATAAACTAGGTCACCCGGTAAAAGACCTTGTGTATGCCATACAGGTGACATTTACAACCCAATCATGTAAATTGGTCAAAAGGTTTGCCTTGTCAAGGTCAAACAGAATCTTTGTGTTTATAATATATAGTTTAGAGTTGAAGGTTGGTCACATATTGTTATAAGTTGCAGCTGAGCGATATTGGGCCATCTTTGCCCTCTTGTTTAAACAAAAAATGGTAATGTATGCGATATTTTTCTGATAATTTATAGCAAACAAATGGTTACGGAGAAGAACATTTTCATCTCATTTAACAGTCAGAGAGGAAGCAAATGTCAAGAAAGCTCGTATCTCTTAGGAGAGACTTGATATTATTTTTGTTTTTAGGTACATTGTATTCACTTCTGTTTGATTGAAAGGATTGTGAACAATGAATCGGACAAATCCTATTCAGTCTATTTCAATGAGCTCACCTAAGCATGTAGTGCCTATGTAGTAAGGTATTGTGATCGCAAGATGTCCGTCCGTCCGTCCGTCGTTTATATATTTTATAAAAATAGCATCCATTCTAAACCTTTTGGGCAATGTTGCTTAAACTTGACAGGAATTTTCCTTACATGATGTTCTACAAAAAGTGTTCAAAGGATTACATCCTATGCTGAATTCTGGTTGCCATGGCAAGCGAAATTAATTACCTAACAAATCTTCCCAAAAACCGAAAAGGCCCAGAACTTTGATAATTTGTTTTTGCATGTAGCATTGCCTAGTAAACCTCTATTATGATTCTTCAAATAATGGCCCTGCCATGGGGGTCACTTGATTTTACGTAGGGTTTTCTGTAACCTCATGACATAGTGCTTTGATATTTGGCAGATGACATTGCTTTATGGTCCTCTACCAGGATTGTTATGACCTCGGTCAAAAAAGATCACGAACCGGGCTCACTTTATTTTACATTAAGATATATGTGTAAATCTTTAAAACAAATCTTAAAAACAAGACGCAAAACTTTAGATATTTGACTTGCAGAGTTGCATGATAGTGGTTTTGTACCAAGACTGTTTAAATCTTAACCCTTGAATCCTATTTGGCTTCGCCTATGGGTCACTTTGCGTTGCGTCTTTTACTAAACTCTTAACACCAAGGCCAAAATAAAAAAGCAACACGTATACTTCTTTTGCCGGACAAGCATGTATACATAACAAGTCAGGGCTTGAATGAAAGAACTTTGGTATGGGTTAAAAAAGTACTATAACTGAGTTTGTTTTTAAAAACTTGATTTTTGTGGCGCTTTTTGCTACTGTCGGACTGCCACCGACCATGGCGTTTCCAGCACCTTTTATTAACACCTGAATTAGCGACTGTCGTAGCTCCAACCGATCGGATCGAATTCAAGCCTATGTTTAAACCACCCGTCAATGACCGCAATCTTCTAAGAATACATTCTCTAGTACTACTGTAACTCAATGGTTGTTATGAAATTAATTTACAGTTAGTACCCGATCTAAAACAAGGTCTAAACATAATTGTTTTGTCAAAAATTGTTTGATAGGTCAGAAACAAGTAACGCCTTAACATACAATAGCGACAAACGACAGTTTCTCCTTTACTTATAAAAAATTCGCTTCCGAGTCTATATTGATCCGGTTTGCTTTCAGTGATTAAAATAAATCATGAAAGCTATATTATGACATTTCAATGAATTTATTTTATCGACTCTCAGGAAATCCGGGAACCCTAGCAAATTCATACACAAGTCCCTTACGACTAAAATGTCTGTAGAATTAGAATACTCAGAACAGATATGTATCAATGTTTGTACACTTAATGGCTCCTTCTTATTAACAGGTTTAGAGTGTTAATTTTGGCAGTATCCAACAAATGTTCACGAATGCGGTAGGATCCGGCAGCCCTTTCAAGCCATTAGTTTAGTTAATACTAATTTATTTTAGCTCGATTGTGAAGAAATTTGCAGCTTATCGAGTCACTCTGGAGTCCGCTTCCTGGAAAAACCAGTACTGGTGTCATATGGGAAGGTACGGTCGTGACCCCAGTGGGGCTCGAACCCGCAACCTCCGGGATGAGCGGCCGACACCTTATGTGTCAGTCACACTACGCCGTATAGCGCTAACGGACGCCCAGCGTATAGATAAATTGCGGCAGGAAGTTATCCGGTGACGAAAGGCATCCCCCGCTGCAGCTCGGTGCTCTCGCGATCGGTGTATCGGTCGCATTAAACGGACAGACTGCACAATGATCGCACGATCAACGCACATATACAGGACGAACAACGTTCCATCACCGTACTTGTAACGGACTTGTACCGCGTAAAATGTAGGCGCAACGCATGAGAAACTGACAAAACGTTCTTCGAACGTTTGAAGAACTTATTTCTACCGGTCAAGTGACGGACAAAACGGGTATAAAGAGTCCGATATTTTTTTTGTTCCGGCACAACAGTTTCCGCTCGCTCAGACATCACACGTGCTGAAGTGCCAAAATGCCAAAAGCGAAGTTGTCCGCTAAATATTTTCAGAATGTTAAAAATTTTAAACGAACACCATCGGACAAAGTTGTCCGTTAGACGTACGGTAGTAAGGCGATTGTTCGTTATTCGTGCATCGTGGGATGCGAACCGGACAAGTACAGAATAAGGAACGCACAAGTAACGAACAAAACGCGTACCAGCGCATTGCTACCGTACGTCTAACGGACAACTTTGTCCGATGGTGTACGTTCCAAATTTTGAACATGCTCAAAACCTTCCACCAGATGGAACGAACATCGCCGAAAAGGAGCACAGGCGTCGCATGAGAAACGGAAAAGAAACGCATGCGAACGGACACGAACGGGTTTAAAATTTTGTTATACGTTGGACGTCCGTTAACGCTATACGGTGTAGTGTGACTGACCCATGAACCTCGACACCACCGCTCCCCTTACGTATGTTGTCACCGAAATAAAATGATTGGAATAATTGTTGTCCAACAAATCGGTAATATATAACGTTACATGATTAGGAGAGGCGGATATAGAATTTCCCTTCTCCACAATGAAGTTTTCACATTTCTTGAAGTATCACATGTATTTAATGCTAGTGTTCTCGCTCCGTGACCCCGACAACATTTTTTTGGCATTAAATCGGTTAAATCTCTAAAACTCCTAGCCGGTATCCCCGCCTGAATTTACGTGGCATGACCAGTTTCGTTTGCACGCATTTACACTTCGTTGGTTCCTGGACAACAAAACCTTGAATTAAATATGGGACATTTGCATTATAATCATGTGCGATCCTGTCAACTGTATGTTTTTTCCCTTTTTTCTCAAGCGCCCAGAAAACCCAGTCATCGCTGTCACAGCACCTACTGCATCAAAATATTTAGACCGAGGTACCCACCTTGAATTCAATGTTATAATATTCTGCCTACAAATGTGATCTACTTCAAAAGCTGTACTAAAGGTAGCTCGCGGGTTTCCCCCAGAAATCGGGTCATTTTTTAAAAAGGCAACGCATATTTAAGATAGCGGTATTTTGCATGACAATCCCGTGACTAAATGACTTTTGTAAAAAAATACGATAAAGAGATATTTCTATGGAAACAGAGTTAAAAGTGCCAACGAGCGGGGAGATATATTTTCGTCAAGTTTCGTGTTATTTTCTATATACCTCTGTCTATGTAGATAACGAAACAATCTTACTTTCATTAATGTAATGTCTAATCATTTATCCATCTGAAAAAATAAAAATATCTTATATATGTTGCCTAAAAATATGAAAAAGTATGGAACGAATCCTGTAGGGGCGTCAATTTTCAAAGCAAATATAACTGCATTTAGCGTCAATTGCGAAAAAACCGCCCGTCCTATCTTTTTTGCAACCGTTGGAAAAACATGAGAAACGTTGATGTAAAATATAAGATTGGCGTGACGTAACGAGCCGTTACTGACGTTTTCCGACGTTTCTTGTTAAAAATAAAATACTAGCGTCGTTGCTTTATTATGCAGAAGTCACTTTAGATCGATTATTCAATGGTTGATATACTCTGTAGTCGATAAAATAATAACAATTGATCGGTGTTACAAACTAGTTCGATACCATATTGTTCACTTGTATCACGGATCTGTTGTGATATAATGTTACATCAATAAACACAATACAGAAAACATTCGACGTAAATCTGAAGAAGAAATATCATTTTACTTGCCGCATTTAGCCCATCGTAAAAACAGTATTTTCATTATAAGAATGGGCGCTGATATGCACAGGACAACAGTGTGTATGGCGGGACTTCGGTCGAGCGATGCTTGCCAGTAAAAACGCTTTATATAGGTACAGTATTTTATAAAATACTCTTACTTACAAAATCGACTAAATGCGGGCTTAAAAGATACATAGTTGTTTTCCGGAGAGATATAATTTGAACAACAACAAACATTCAAATACAGTAGCACGCAAGAAAAGATTATATTATGAAACGCGAACACCAGTATCATTACCAGACGAGCAATTCAATCGGGTTACATTCGATAAAATAGTTATTGTCGCCGCACCGAAGTGCGGCGTACTGTCTGGAATGGGATTTTTTTTTGTACGTGGAGGGGCACGTGATTTTTTTCCCCAAGATTATTCGATTCAAGATAGTTTTACCCACTGACAATAAAGTTTTACAGAAAAAGTATTTGTAATATTTTTTATTGTTTTATTTTTTTTTTAATTATTTTAATTTATTCCCTCATGTGACATACGATTTCAAGTGATCAAGGTCTATTTTGATTGATAAAATATTTGAAACCAGTCTACGGAAAGTGAATCATGATTTATAATTATTTAGAAAGTTGAAAATAGTTCTCACGTGATGTAAACAATAAAGCTATCCACTCCGTATATACAACTTAGCTGATAACTCAGCTGTTGTAACGCAAGGTCAAAGAACAAAGTATTAACTTGGAACACTCTTCTGAAACTGTTATTCGAAAAGTCTTCTTACAACGGTACGACCAGTGTATGTTATACTCGCGATGTTTGCACAAAACTTTGCTTCAGCTGGATCATTTTCAAGAAAACAGATGCAGAAAATACAAACTAAACTATTTCAGTTGTCGGTGTAATACCTTTGGATATATATTTCATTTAAATATTACGCAACTGTATTTTACGAAAATTGAAATGAATAAAAAGTGTTCATATTTTAATGGGCGAACTTAATTATTATTTATTCTTAATTATAATCTTTGTAACATGTTAATGCTCAAACACAATTTAACAGTATTATTAGTTTTGTATTTCTGTTACAAATAAAAACATTCTACATTTCCGTTGCTCTTGTTCAATTCTTTAGTGGCGACATTTGATGCTTTGCATCAATGGTTTTCTTGTATATCACACTGACTGGAGTATTCCATCTTGTTCTCTGGCTTATACATAGATACATAGCACGGACCTTAAAGTAACAGTAGTACCTATTGGAAATTTTATTGACAATAATAATCCGAATAAACATGCTAACTTTCTTACTTGTGTTTTGAACATAGCTAGGTTCACGTGTCTACAATTTAGAACTAAATGAGGTTTCCCTGGTCGGGTTACTACATGTGAAATAGTTTTAATCTCCGATATACAACACTTTTCTAGCAACTTGCAAATTTCAAACCAGACAATGTCTCCGTTTTCTCGTAACTGTGTGATAACTAGTATAAATTCTTACTTTCGGCACATTTCCTTGATGCTTATTCGGGCAATTTCTCAAATGTTAAAAAGTTACTTATCTTTTGAACGCTAGCATTCAGTGTCTCTGTGACCTTGACCTTGCAGTCTGCTTGCCAGTGACCAGGCTTCTCGCAGCGGAAACATACATTTAAGCCCGGTCTCCTTTCCATTGTCTATCCTGCTTAGCCTTGCGGTCCGCTTGGAAATTTGTCCGATTAATTTTCTTCTCATTATCTAAACCTTCCGCGAATGGATGAGCCTCGTATTTTTTCACTTGTACTCTCCACTCTAAATCGGTAGAATCCGCTAACTTTATAAGTTTTGACGGTGAAAAAGCGTGTTCATACTTTCTACAACTTTCTGAGTAGCAGCTTCTGACTAAAAGTTTGTAGAACCCTCAGTTACCGTTTCGGAAATTTTCTTCTGGGTTTCATACATCTTGTTCTCCAAAACAGCCAATTTCCTGGTAACTAGCTCGGCTATTTGCGTTAAAAAAGATTTGCTTCACATGTATTCGCCATACTTTGCCACGTGTTCACATAAACAATACCAAATAAGACTTGAACCGTAATGACAAAATGTTCACGCTAAACTCAAATCGAAACGCGTGAAAATTTCATTTATACTTAAATTCTTGTTTTTACTGATTGTAGTGAAGTTTAAGATAGTGACTAGCCAGTCCATGTATTCTTTATTTACAACTACGATGATCTAAGATCATAGACACGCTACATGTATGTTCGTGCACTCTTTTTCACTCGTTAAATTTTGATTCTGCTTGCAAAAAAAATTCAGCAGTCATTTTTCTTTAATTGTTGACATTTAAAATGGTTATCTCATCATGGTATTTTCAAAAATCAAACAGTAAAAAACTTATTTTGTATATGAAATCATCTCTATTGACTTTAAGCAACTTGCTTAATACTGAACAAGGTAGAAAAAAAAATTGTATTTATATATATTTTGTATATCCAAGTATTTCAATGATAGAGCATTACATGTACAATTTGTGATTTATGTTATATTGTTAAACCATGTAACATTTTATAGTTATCACATGATCTACTGTATTTCATGTTAAATTGAAAAAAACTGTGTTATATCTTGTTTTTATTTTTGTTTTTGTCAAAGCGTTACTGCTACATGTAATATAGGTCTCATTTTCATTTTAATTGCAAGCTAGTGATCTTTCTCATATAACAAACAGGCTTGTAAAAACAAACATCGCACAAAAAATAGTCAATGAATTTTGTAAAAGAAAAACACAAAAACAATCACTTATTTAACTGTTCTACTATTTTTCACATTTTTTCTTCATTGCATTTAGTACGAACCCATACAGCAATGTACTTGATGCATATAATGCATCCTCTTCTTTTTCTCTATTTCCTCTTTTGCATGTCATGTTTATCTGTCTTATTGGGGCCAAAGAAGCGTGAAAATGGTTTACATTTATCGGATCATTTGCTGACCGCCATATGTTTCTTTCATTGTATTTTGTTCCCCCAATAGGTAATTGTATAAATGCATGGCGAGCAGCAATTGGCCATTTTTATAACAGTACACAGAGACTGATTAAAAATGAAGTTTTCCACGTGCACCCATTTCTCTTAACTTACTCGGCGCCCATTTTGATGCCAACATATTTCAATATTTCTCAAAACAATGACATACTTTATATTTTTAGTATAGTCAACTTTTAGTGTTCGCTTACAATTTGTGCAATGGTTAATTTTCATTTTGCTAAAATATTTACAGATGACAACACTTTTGGGGTAATGTGCACACAATATGTTGACATGTTATATGTACTTATAGCTAGCTTACATTACTTCTTTATTCTATGAAAACTGATAATAATAGCATGTGATGTAGAATCAAACCCGGGACCTGACGAGAACTGTCTTTCAATATTTCATCAAAATTTTCGAAGCATTAGAAACAAGTTTGACTTTATACGAAACACCTGTAAAGATTTTGATGTCATTTGCTTCACAGAAAGACATTTAAATGATGCTATTACAAAAGAATACCTGGTTTTGAATGGTTACAATGACCCTTATAGGAAAGATATCACTCCGAAGGTTTTCTTGTATATGTTTCTGCTCACCTACTATCTAAACTATGTAAAATTCTAGAAACGTATTTGCAAGAGTCGCTATGGCTAGAAGTTAAAAACAAAAACGAACATTTATTAATTTGCACCGTGTACCGTAGACCAAATTCGGAAGCCAGGTTTTGGGATAAGCTGAATTTATGCTTAGAAAAGGCGTTTAATATATGCAAAAAGATAGTTCTGTTAGGCGATATCAACGAAGACCGACTTAATACCAGAAATTGTAAATTTCGCGATATCTTAATAACGAACTCTATGAAAAATATCATTTTCCGAACCTACTCGTATTTCTAACACTAGTGCTACGCTTATCGACCCAATAATAATAATAATAATAATAATAATAATAATAATAATAATAATAATAACAACAACAACAATAATATCTTTATTTTCACAAGGTAACACATTATGATATTTTACAGAAATCCATAAAAACATCATATTTACAATGCGGCCTTCTATAAACAAATCTGAAAAAAAACAATCACTGAGACAATATCTGCTCTCCATTCAGGAACTTTCAACACACCTAAAGAAATTAGCGATCATCTAGGAACGTATGTCTATATTCAGTTTCAAAATAATACAACATTACCATACACACGTCGCGTATGGAACTAGGGTAGAGCTGACTTCGTCAAACTTTATAACCTAATCGCAGCCACTGATTGGTCGTTCTTAAAACACAATAACTTTAACGAAACATGTGTTAATGTTAACAATGAATTTATGAAATTGGCACAAGAATGTATACCATCCTACCATGTACTCGTACGACCGAACGACAAACCATGGTACGACAATGAAATCCGTAAGAATTCGAGACAAAGGGGTAGAGCATTGAAGAAAGCGATAGTGTCACGTAAAGCAAACGACTGGAATCAATACATAAAATGCGTAATAAAGTAAACAACCCCAAAACACATGCAAAAATGATGTTTTTTAGCAATTTAGAAAACACTCTAAGTGAGGCTAAAAGCAAAGACCCGAAATGTTACTGGAAAACTATTAAACTACTTATAAAAAGCAACAAATGTGAAATTATCCCACCTCTCAAAACAGTAAATAATAATGTCAAAACAATCCTGATGTCGGATACTGACAAAGCCAATGCCTTAAACGACTATTTTGTATCAGTTTCTTCTTTAAGTAAAAAAGATAACACAAATTTAACGGTCTTTACTAACAAGACAAATAACTCCCTACAACAAATAACAAGTTCAGAAAAAAAAGTTTCAGATATACTGTCATGTCTCATTATACATAAAGCATCAGGTCCAGATGAAATAAGCCATAGAATGTTGAAAGAAACTAAAAATACCATACGTAAACCCCTCTCCATTTTATTCAATAAATCTTTAATAAGTGGAATATATCCTTCTATATGGAAAACAGCAAATGTAATGCCTGTTTTCAAGAATGGAGACAACAGTCTCCCCACAAATTATAGACCAATATCTTTAATAAGTTGCGTAGGTAAGGTAATGGAAAGAATACTGTTCAAACACATACACAATCACCTCCATTCTAACAATCTTATATATCCAAAACAGTCAGGGTTCGTACCAGGTCATTCTACGGTATACCAATTACTTGATATATACCACCAAATAACCTTAGGAATTGATAACAAAGAACCAACTTGTATGATATTCTGTGACATATCGAAGTCCTTTGATAGGGTATTGCACGAAGGGCTTCTATATAAGATGAAACAGAATGGAATATACATAAATGGTTATCTGATTATCTCCAAAATCATATTCAGAAAGTTTTCGTGCGTTCTTCTTTTCTGAAACAAGATAGTGACAGCAGGAGTGCCCCAGGGCTCTGTACTTGGGACCCTATTCTTCTTAATTTACGTGAACGATATTGCAGACAACCTGCTTAGTATCACTCGCTTATTCGCTGACGACAGTTTCTTAGCACTAACAAGTAGTAACTTAGAATACATGGAACAAACGTTGAATCATGACTCTCATTTTTGTACACACTATCACCAATTGGTCAAAACAATGGCTCGTAAACTTTAATCCAAATAAAACTGAAGTCATATTCTTTTCCTTAGGAAGTAACCGTAAACCAAGACTGTTATTCGATAATAGTACTTTGAATTTCGTTGAGCATCATAAACACCTTGGTCTTACCTTCAGCGAAAATGGAAAATGGCACGAGCACATTAGTAATATAATGAATTCAAAATCAAAAGTACTTGGAAGTATGAGGTCCTTTAAGTTTAAACTCAGACGTGAAACTCTTAATCAGATATATATCTCATATATGAGACCAACTTTAGAATATGCGTCGACAGTATGGACGGGTTGTACCGAGTACGAAAAGGAATCGCTCGAACAACTTCAATTCGAAGCAGCACGTATCGTCACGGGTCTTACTAGGTCGGCTTCTATTGCACGTCTTTTGAAAGAAATAGGATGGGTCTCACTGGCATATCAACGCAAAATGCTAATGCTATCCACAGTATATAAAGCGAAATATGGTTTATTACCCGATTTCATAACCACAATCTTTCCAAATACTATAGCAGTATCAAATACTTACTCTCTAAGAAATAGAGAATATTACGTAACGATATCACGTCGAACACAGATTTTCTCAAATTCGTTTATACCGTTAGCTACTTCTCTGTGGAATACACTAGAAGTTGACATGAGAAACTCATCATCGCTCTTTGTATTCAACGATAAATTAAAAACATTCTTTAAGGCGCCTGATGCCCCAAAATATTACATGACTGGGAAACGAACATATTCTGTATATCACGCTAGACTGCGAAATAACGGTAGCAACCTGAATGACGACTTATTCAGAAACAATCTTCGGGATAACCCAATATGTGAATGCGGCCAAGAATCAGAAAATGCTGAACAAGTTTTCTTTAAATGTAAACGGTACTCCCAACATCGTATCCAACTGTTTACTGCGACCCAAGCCTTTCATCCATTAACTAAAGCACAAACGCGATACTCTTTAGGAAAGAACAATTACCTGTCGAAGAAAACAATCTTATCTTTGCACAAGTACAAAATTTCATAAAAAACTCTAACCGATATAATGATTACCAATAACCAATTACTGCTATACAGCCTCGAAGTTATGAAATCATTTTTATTTATATTTATTGATCCGTAGGCTATATGACACTGCTTTTTCGGCCTATTTGGCAGAGCATGGACATGCATGACTCTTCCCTTCTCCCCCCTCTCTCCCCCTCCTATCTCTCTCTCTCTCTCTCTCTGTCTCTATCTGTCTGTCTCTCTCTCTCTCTCTCTCTCTCTCTCTCTCTTCACTTAAATTACCTACCCTTTATCACTAATGAAAAGATATGTGCTCTTTGAAATGATTGTAACAGCTGTCATTTAAGATACAATTTACTAAGGGAAGAGCCCTCGATAATGTTGCAAGAACTTTTGGCTCAACACCTTTTTGTCTCTGTTTGTAATATATAAGCATTTTACTGTTACTTCATACATTATGTATATGCAAAGAGCAAAATACAACTATTAAACTAAACTACTGATTGTTTATGTAAAGCGTATCGGATAAGCAGCCAACAAAGCATTAGACAATTACTCATTTATTCAAATTTAGAAAGTAACCAATTAATAGGAAATTTGTTGAGTGTTTTAGAGTATAGTGGTCGACGTTCATAAGCCATAAGAATTGGCATTTAACCGTTTTGTTGCACTTTTTCAAATATATACAACTGAAAAAATGTTTGTACATGTACTTTTATACCTTAACGACATTTAAAAAATTAAGGCCAAAAGGATTATACTAGAGAGAAAGGTTTATCAATATTACCTTAAACCCCAGTGCTTATTTTACATAACTTTGGTAATAAAGTATTCCGTACAAATGCGTACATATATCTACAATCAAAGCAAATTGGACATTTAGAACTCATTCTTCAATGATCCTGCTAGAATTATCACAAACATAATACATAAAGATTACAAACTATGCAAACAGATATAGGTGATATAACTGCTTTTTATTCCTACAAAAATTAACATTGCCATAGGTTTCAAGAAAAATTGTATCTGTTTAACTGTTTCAGTCCGATTGAATTTAAAAATATGGAGGAAATCTAGTCAACATACATGTAACAAGTATTTTACAAGTATGTATGTTTGTATCTAGAAGTATTTACTTAAGTTTTATTCGTCCTGATATCTTTTTTCTGCATAACAGAAGAATGGTTTGGGTCTGATTGTGATATTAGTATCAATATTGTCCATATTTCGTGGGTCACACGATCCAAATTTTCCTGGCGAACCAACAAATTTCCAACGTCCAAGAAGCGTAGCCATGTAAAGGAAATACCGAGACCTTGCAAGCTGCTCTCCTAGACATTGTCTTCTACCAATGGCAAATGGAATCCAGCTGTTTAAATGAATGTAGGTGTTATCGTGAAGACATTATTGCACGGATAGGTTACAGTAACACAGCAAATTATATACTAGTGAAACCCCAGTTATAATTTACGCATTGAATATATAATTATATGCACAAACTAAGACAAATACGTATAAAACATTGCAACGAGAAATGAAGAGAGCGTACTTATTAGATGCTGATTGTACATAATGAATACAGTTTCCAAGAGAACAAAATATATCATTATAAAATAACTTTTTCCGGAAGATGTGATCCCTCGGAAGAAGCTGACCGTAGTATACGAACTAGTGTTCCTTTGGCTATATCAAATCCTTCTATGTTGATATCTCGTGTGCAAATGCGGCCATTCAAGACTAGTACCACAGTGATATACCCATGAACTTCAAGTTCAAGAGCTATAAATGCCACGTTAAGTTTGTGTAAATGTTATAAAGGTAACATAAATCGAACTTTCAGAGCTAATATAAGGAATATATTTACCACTGTCCCCTTTGCTATATCATATCCTTCTAGGTTGATATCTCGTGTGCAAATGCGGCCATTCAAGACTGGTACCAAAGTCATACACCTGTGAACTTCAAGTTGAAGAGCCTGTAAGTAAGGGCAATTAATCTTGTCTGAATGCACTGGAGGTCGGTCTCTGCCAATGTTTTTCTCGACGTCTTTAAACACTTTTTCCTGGTATTCTGGGTTGTTCACCAAACACCGCATTGTACTCGACATTACAGACCTAGTTGTTACAATACCTAAAATAAATAAAATAATTGAATTGTTGCATATGATTTACTTACCACTTTTTGGCCTGGGGACTGAAAGTCCCCTAGGCCTAAGTTAGCATACCACATTTCAAACACTGCTGACAATTTAACTGTGCTATGTGCGAATAACAACTGTAAACATGCGCTTTGGGAAAGTAGTGCAAGACAGACCAGATCAATCTTTTGTTTGAATGTCGCATACGATAAGAACATATTACAAATAAAAACAGTACATACGACTTCAAACGATTGCAGAAAGGTCTATACATGTAGCTTACGGGCTGCATTACACAATTTTTTCTGTTTTAGAAATTACTACGCTGTTAGCTGATTACGGATTATAATCATTTGCATATCACGGAAAAGTACGGATATTTACGGCAATTTACGGAAACGTATGGAATTCGACATAAGAGTTTGTAGTTTGATTTTCAAATTTCTGATGTTATTTCATTGACAACTTTCTTATTTACGAACGATTACATATATATTTACCTAAAAATAAATTTCTTTAAAAAAAAAGATACAACTTACGTACATTCCCGAGAAGGAACTCACGTGATCAAAATCACCCGCCATTTATCGAGGACGCTGCATGTCAAGGCCCAGTGAACGGTTTCACCGATTACAACTACAAGGTAACCAAGAATCATTTTTGGTTTTCCCTGTTATACACATTGTACAGTACTGTATTTATATTTCATTGTTGGTATTGCTTTGTTTATTTCTGTTTCAAGGTCTTGTCCTTGATACACAATAATTTTCGATCCACATCATCAGATATCGCTTGAAGTTGAACAAAGCGCAGATTGAATTATTTTTATTGTTCTCTCAAACAATTGATATTGTTGACCATGTGATTATTTTTCATTTAACGTACGTTTTATAATAAAACAAACTTCCCTGCCACCCATATATTTGTGAATCATTCATTCTGTGTCATATACTAAATTTCGCCCTATGCACATTTCGACCCGCGCTTTAGGTAAGGTTCAGCGTAAATCACAAAGGTCAAAAGTTGTCTTTAGGGGAGTTCATCTATAGCCCCCAGGCCTTCAGCGCTCACAGAGCTTTGATTATTTATAGTGCTCATAAAATACTTTCGGGTTTTAAAATAATTATTCATTTATTCAACGTCAGTATCCTGTTCTTTTTACATGCATTTTCATTGTAGCCATTCTTTCAGTCAGAATTGAGACAGATATTTAAAAACTAAATCGTGTACTTTATTGTATTAAATTAAATTAATTTTTCACATTGCTTAAAGTCAGTCTCCGGTCCGTTCTAATGTTCTTGTCGACCGGTTGTGATAACGACAATCTTATGTTCTTGTCGACCAGTTGTGATAACCATAAAACCTTAAAAGAAATCTTAAAATGATATTAATTAACGGTAATAAGAATATTGTTGAAATTGAAAACAAAACGAGTCTTCAGATTAAAGTGTACAGTTATGTTTTATGACAAATCATTATGGAAAACTATTTAATCTACAAACATAAGTCTCATTGAATAAACGGTTGCAGACGACTATATAAAACGGTTTTCTTTTGGGTAACATTCTAACTACAAGAAATTGAATGTAGGAATGAACCGAAATCACCCTGTTCATACCATTGCTAAAAGGAAACGTTAAAAGGTTAAAACAGTCGGTGGATTTTTTTTTCTGCTCTACGAACAAATCTTGGTTTACAAATG